>VRLP01000578.1:0-204639 GCA_009660295.1 Lophius piscatorius | reverse complement strand
GGACAGGATTAGAAAGGAGACATCAGAGGGACAGTCCAGGTTAGACGTCCTGGAGACAAAGTCAGAGAGGACAGACTGAGATGGTTCTGACCCGTGAAGAAGAGGAGGGATAGTGGATCCACTGGTAGAAGGATGCTGGAGATGGAGCTGCAGGCAGGAGAAGAAGGAGGAAGAAAATAAATTTGTGAGGCTTTATAGTCAAAGACTTTTTGTTAAAGTCCTCCGGATACCAATAACAGCTTTTATTTAAGGATTTACTTTATATCCATTTTGTGAAAGCTTCTATTTATTTAGTTTAAAAAAACAAACATCACACAGACATTGTGAATTTTGCCTAATCAGGAATAACTCCAAGGAGAAATCTGATGAGAGGAAGAGCGCCATCAGCAGGAGGATGTCTCATCCAGTCCGGCACCAGAACTAAACAGTTGAAAAGAGAAACGGGACAGAACGAGAGAGAGAGGAAAAAAACATGCTGCGACAAAGAGAGCGAGCAGAATGAGGCACAAGATCTTCACAAATGCCCTCCAGAGGGGATGAGGTCTGAGCGTGGGCCGCTGAGGAGGAAGAATAAAACCTCCAGGTTCAATCCCAGCTCAAGGTTTCTGTCAGACAATAACCTCTGAAGCTGCAGCGACATCCTCGGAAAAAGGTTCTTTGACGCGTGACGGCGGCCGGGAGACCCGATCGATCGGTGCTGAATAATCTCCATGGAACCGGTGGGACACTGATTGATTTACTTTCCATATCGTGACGATTTGTACGTCGTTTGTTAAAAAGATCGTTATTTATTTTGTCATTCAATTCCTTTGATCACTGCGTTCCGCTTTCCTGCGATCATGTTGTCGCCCGTTTTGGCCACTTGGGGCAGCATAACCTCGAGCTTGTGCTTCCAAAGTCCCATATCCGAGGCCTTATATATATATATATATATATATATATGTATATATACATAAACGTAACAATGTGCTATAATGTCTGTACTTCAAAAGTAAGAAACGTGAAAAACGGACTAAGTTGTCTGTGGAGCCCTCAGATGGTCAGGGAGTCTGTGGAATGCCCTCCTTGACCATCTGAGGGCTCCACAGACGACTGACACATTTAAAAAAGGACTTAAAACTTTCCTTTTTAGCAGAACCTATAACTTTAATTAACATTGCTGCTCTTTGGTCAGGTTAATTTTTTTATTGATGCTTTTATCTGCTTTTACTTTGTAGCACTTTGAGATTTGATCCAAATGTAAAGTGCGTTATAAATTAAATGTATTATTATTATTATTACATGTTGCAAAGCATCATGGTAACGGAGAAGGTTGGATAGTTGACCATTTATTCCCCAATTGTTGCGAATCCCTTACGAAACTAAATGCGACTCATTAATAATCTCAAACAGTCCATTTTGACTCGACCTGACTATTTCTCTGAAGTCAGCAGTCTGTTCTAGGATCGGATCCCACAGTGGCCCAATAATGAAGATAAATACAGTTTTACTAGTTTTACTTGAGTCAATTCAGATTAGCAACATTTAAACCCGATGGGAGTCGTGGTAGGGAAGTTACGGTTAAAAAAAGATGTTATTTTGTAAAAAAGAAATAAAATTAAAAAAAAACCATAGTGAGCCAAATAACAGTAATTTCAGTACAATGTGACTAGTCTCTCTGAACTCAGGAATAAAACAAGACACACTTCCTTAAATCAGCTAAATTTAGACACAACTGGACTCAGGGTTGGGATGTTGAAGACGAGAGATCCACCAAAATCTCCCCTGGTGAGTAAAATATGAATAAATACTATCACAGTGAAAGAATATGTATATAAATACAAGATAGAGCTCCTTGTGTAGATTCATATAACAATAATAATAAGAGTTATAATAATAATAATACATATGAGCTCATTTGGGCATAATTAGAGGAATGGGTGGGAAGTAACGGTTAAAAAAGGTCACTATCCGGTATCCGGTACTGTTACCGGGCAGGGTACCAGCCTATGAATGGAAACAGATCCCGAGTAAAAGTAAAATATGACAAACACAAGTTTGACTGACCTTTGGCAAAATGAATCCAGTTCTTCCTCGCACTGAGGTCAATGTTGGTATAAACTTTGAAGAAGATCTGTTAAATTGTTTTTGAGTTATCGCGTTAACACGAAGGACCTGTGGCGATGAAGATTCCTCAACCCTTTGATCTCCAGCTCAACTTTTTGGTTGAGGACATTTTCAGTCATGATTTTCTTCTTCTTGAAAAATAATTTATTACTTGACTGAACCTTTTTATAAGGTGACCCAGTGGCAGCATGAATATGCTAAAGAGTAAGAGGGCAAGGATGGAGCCCTGGGGGACACCGCGGGTCACAGGGGCCACCGAGGAGGAGGTTTTGTTATGACTATGGAGAAAGTCCTTCACAAAGGCGTGTGAGGACGACCGAAACCGAATTATGTAACTTGATACAACCAAAAACGTCTAATAGAGGCTCAAATAGTTTCCCACAATCATTCTTTACTAAAAGATTGAGATCGTCCAATTAAAATTGTTTCCCATGAAATACAAAATTTCTTCACGATATCATTTCATTTTATGTATTTTACCGGTAATAAACGTGTAATAAACCAAAGAATTTGTCATTTAATGGTAAAATTTAGACGGTCTAAGATATTAAATGAGTAAATATGCAAAGAAAGAATTTGACATAGTTTTCTTTTTCTTGGCGACTGCATTAAAGGGTTAATGTCACTTTTTCGGGGATATAATTAGCCCTGATTTGGACTATAGAATTCTGTGTAGGGATAACAGGATTACATCATCATGATATGTTTCGGCTAATAGTCGATAATGGGGTCTTATCAGCCACCATCATTTAATCCGCCTCATGTTCTATTCCAGCACATCTGGTCCCTCTGTCAGTGACATCACTGCTGAGCGATTGTGGCGTCGGGTCGGTGTTAAACGCCGTGTCGTCAGCTGACTTTACAAACAACGGCGTCCTCGCGCCGCTTTGGATGTCATGTTTGAGAACAGACACAAAGCTGGGAAATCTGGTTTGAAGTAGCTGACAGGAGGATCTGAGGGGTCTCAACGATGTCCCTTTCACATCTTTCTTCTCCATGTCACATCCCATAATACGGCGCTTTATAATCCCACAAAGTCAACATCCCCACACTGTGATTCCTCACACGGGCCTGCGGAGAGTAAGGCGGGGGGGGATGGGGGCGGGGAGGGGGCGTCGGTAGGTAAGCCTCGCAACCTACATTAACCGCAAAGAGATAAACTCATGCATCCCATAATAAGAGACGGACCCACGCATCAGAGCTCATCGCAGTTATCAGCGCTCGCAGATCTGTGCCGGGGTTATGGAGGAGAAATCTGATTACGCCGCTCCGTAACTTATTTCCCCGCAAAGCCAAAGCCGCCACAGAATCCCGTTATCAGCCGCCGCGTGTGGAATCACAACCTGCTGCAGCCGAGGGATGAAGAAGTGCAACCGCAGCGGACGCCGGGGGTCTTTTCAGCAAAGTATCCCCCCACAACCGGGGTGATGCTCTAAAGAAAGAGGCCAAAATTCATAGATCGTCCTTTGTAGGCCGGAAATGTCGTCTCTCAATTTTTGCGTTTTTTCGACCAATGAAACGCATTCATTGGGGATCATGTGACCGGATTTTGTATCACCGTTGCGTCGAAAACTTCCGGTATTGTCTCGTACGTTAATCGTTTTTTCTCTAAATTCAAGAACACGGTCTATAAAATCAATGTTTTGGTCCGTTAAGTACGGTGGCCTACGGTGGTCAAAAACATCGCAACATATAAGAAAGCACGTAAAAATAGATGAAACGAAAGCAAAAGCAGAAAAAAATCTTTAGATTTAACAACACAGGGTTTAATGACGAGATCGATTTCTGCGAGTCGATTCATTGGCGCCGAACTCGGACTAAATCGGACCAAAAATGTGACATAACGTTTGGCTAAAGCTCCACCTAGTGGTGGAAAGTTGCAACCAACCTTTCACAAAATCAATCCAGTACTTCCTCACACTATGGTCTATGCGGGTATGAAATATGAAAATGAGCCATTGAATAGTTTTTGCGATAACACATGAACTTTTGGGGGGATATGATAATTAATCCATTAAAAGACGAGGCAAAAATAATCAGACGAATTAAAGATATTAGAAATATAAGAAAATATCATTTAAGGACGTGAGAATAACTTTAATAAAAAGCCTAATTAAGGTTTTTTTTTCGAGATCCCATTCAGCCTCAAGAGGTTTTGAAGGACATCAGGCCGGAACCCTTCAGAGCTTTTTCTTTTTTTTTTTTAAACTACTAACAGAACCTTTGGACCTACTGGCCAGAAAACCCAAATCTAAACCTTGAGCTTCATCTTTCCTTCTTCTTCTTTTTTGGGGAGTTTTCTGTCTTTGCTTTTGAAAAAAATACTAGAAGGAGACACTAGAAGGAGACACTGGCGTCCTCTCTCACTCCCTGCTTCCTTATTTCCTTTTTCTTTCTTTCCTAAACGTGAAATCCCCCTCCGACTTTAACGGGCCTCATTTATCATTTCCACAAAGTGCTAACTATGTAAAAATATTCCTTCCATTTCTGCTCAGTTCAAAGCCATAAACTTTAATAATGAAGAGTTTCTTTGTTCCCTTTAGGTTTATTCCAAACAAAAATCACATTTCTATGCATATCGGGATTAGATCGGATCCCCTTTCACACAAATCACCTTTAATACAAAAGGGAAAACAAAGTTTGTTGATAAATGTGATCCAGCAGAGGTGAATGGAACGTATTACTCTCATGGATTTATGTGTATTTCTACATACGCACAATATACACTATAAAAACAAAAAGAAGAAGAAGAAGAAAAAGAATAGTTTGATGAACTCAAAAAAAATACTTTCCACTGGTGACACTGAATTAAATTAAGTATTTAGAACTTAAATTAATCAGTTGGACACAAAACTACTTAAATATTAAATTATTTGATTTTGGTTACTACACTGTTAAAAAAAAAAAAAAAAAAATTGACGCTGACGTACAGACGTTATACAGTGACGTACAGACGTTATACAGTGACGTACAGACGTTATACGGTTAAGTACAGACGTTATACAGTGACGTACAGACGTTATACGGTGACGTACAGACGTTACACAGTGAAGTACAGACGTTATACGGTGACGTACAGACGTTATACAGTGACGTACAGACGTTATACGGTGACGTACAGACGTTATACGGTGACGTACAGACGTTATACGGTGACGTACAGACGTTATACGGTGACGTACAGACGTTATACAGTGAAGTACAGACGTTATACGGTGACGTACAGACGTTATACAGTGAAGTACAGACGTTATACAGTGAAGTACAGACGTTATACGGTGACGTACAGACGTTATACAGTGACGTACAGACGTTATACAGTGACGTACAGACGTTATACGGTGACGTACAGACGTTATACAGTGACGTACAGACGTTATACGGTGACGTACAGACGTTATACAGTGACGTACAGACGTCATACGGTGACGTACAGACGTTATACAGTGACGTACAGACGTCATACGGTGACGTACAGACGTTATACAGTGACGTACAGACGTTATACGGTGAAGTACAGACGTTATACAGTGACGTACAGACGTTATACGTGATTTGGCTCCTTGCCAATGGAAAAGCAAAACAGGTTCTTAGGAAGTGCGTGAGTTGAACCAACCCAAGCCCAGGCACTAGAACCAGCACCGAACTAGCACCGGGTTCATTTTGGTGGAAAAGGGGTAGTCGGAGTGCGTCTCCACGCTGAGAGGAGGTGCGACCCCCCAAAAACGAGCGGCACTGCAGAAGGGAAGGAGGTGGAGAACTCCTCGGCGCGGGGAAGGAGGCTTCTGGGTGAAGCTGTGATAAATGAAAAGCGAAGGCGAGGTCTCCAAAGATTAATGACCGAAGCACTGCATGAAGTGAAATAGTTTATCTCAGGAACAACAACATGAAAATTGCAAAACGCGCCTGCCATCATTCTTTCGGGGGCTGGTGTTGCATTCAGCCAGTATAAGGAAGCCGCGGAAAAGCCGGACTCCGCTTCGACCTTTCGACCGATCTATAGTCGGCCGGGGCGCCGCCTGTCTTCATACGTCGTGTCCTTCCTGTGGGAAACATGGCCGACTCTGAACAAGGGCACGGCGGTTCTCTTTCGTCCACGATTCAACGCTTTCTCAAGGCCGAGAAAAGGATCACATCGATTCAACTCTATTTCTTCCTTTTCCTTGAAAAGTGGGCCGCGTCTCTTTTCTCCGCGGAGGAACTCTGATGAGCAGCTTTCGATCTTCTCTGAAGGGGTTTCTCCGAAATCTGCTGGAGGATTTCGTCGTCTCAGTCAGATTAACTGAGTTACTTAGATTCACCTGGATTCTGACCACCGGCGCCGCCGCAGTTCAGAACTCTTATCGATACATAAGGACCAGCTCAGACTCATGTCTGGAACCCTTTCACAATAAGACTTCGCTTATAAAGGGTTTATAAAGGGCTGATAAAAACATTCAGAAGAATTCATGCATCGTTAAATAGCTGCTGTAGCTAATTGGATTAAAAAGGGGCGTCTTGCCAAATAGTGAGCCCACCTTTATCTGTACTGCCCCCCAAAACAGTGGGGGGGTATTATGGAATGGTCGTTGCCACATCGACAACTCCTTCGTGTCATGAATGTTTTCATTTATTAGGTTTAGTCATTAATCAACTCCAGGAAGGAGGTTTTGTTTTCACTCCTGTGTGTTTGTTTGTTTGTGTATTTGTTTGTTTGTTTGTTTGTTTGTTTGTGAGCAAAATTATGGAAAAACTCCAGGAAGTCTTTGCATGAAAGTTTACCCAGAGGTAGGTTTTGCCGATGATACGTGTTTCGCTATTGCTGCGTTTGATCTGCCTTTTTGGGGGTGGAGCTGTGGGCTCAGTGGGCTGAACAGAGACGCTGAAGTGGAAAGCGCAGGAGACGAGCGGCCACAGTAGTAGTACTGAAGAGATACTCGTTAGGAGTTTGTTGGGGTTGTCAGTAGATTTACAGGCTGGCAATAATTTAGACATTAATGGAGAATTCTGCAGAATTCCGCCTGATATCTGCACTCGGGTCCGAACCTTGGCTCCACGGAAATTCGTAACACTTAACGTGATAACTCCAAAAACTATTTGATGGGTCATTTTCAAATGTTATACCAACGTAGACTTTAGTACGAGGAAGAACTGTAGCGTTTGCATATTTCCTTGTTCCTTGCTGTAAAATTTTTAACATTTTGTCTTCATCGCTTATTTTAAGTCTCGTCAGAATCAAAATAGAAGATAAACTTATAATGTTTCCGCACTATCAGCTGTGTGTTTGCATCACCTTGATGTTTAAGGACAGGTAAGACCCAAAATAGTTTATTTCCAGCGTCAATCGTTGGGGAGACGGTGGATGAGTTGGTAGAGCGGTCGTCCACTTATCTGAAGGTCAGGGGTTCGAAATCGTTTATGAATCCTGTCCTATCGTAAAGTGGTACCTCAGCGCCGCTCTGCTGGGCCAGAACTCCCCCGTGAGTTCCGTCCCATCGGAGACCAATCACTGACGGCGAGGACGACCGGATCGGGATCCAGATGACACCGTTTTTTTTCTGGGCGCATTAATGAGGCGTTATTCCATCTTCTGAGGCGGAGAAGGAATAGGAAGGGGATTAAAGACCTATTTGTCCAAATGAATGGACTCACCTACTGTAGGTCCACTAGAGATTCTTTCCACGGATCCTTGCGAACGCGATTACACCCGCGACCAACGCTGCGTTTGCAGAATCCTGAAGAGAATTATCACATCGCCGCTGGCTGTCAATCTTTCTCTGTTTGATCTATTCCCACTGAGTCGGAGAAAGACTGAGAAGAGAAGGAGATCGAAGGAGGCCATCTTTGCTTGTTTTCTCCGCTGCAGTGACCCGGTCAAGGTTTGGCTTCTGGTGTTTCCGATTTACTGTTATGTAAAGGAAATTTACGCCCAATTATAGCCACGGACAGAAAGCAGCACTGGTACATTTTTATCTATAAAGCAGTACCGCGTAAACTCCCAGCTGACCTCTGACCCCTTCTCTCTCTCTCTCTCTCTCTCTCTCTCTCTCTCTCTGGGCATCAGCTATGCTATTCCAACAATTTATCAAAACAAATAAAAAAGATGAAATTGGATTCGTTGGTATCAAACGATGAGTTTAAAAGCATCATAGGGAACAACAACGTAAAAACAGCTGTTGTTGTTTTTTATTCTATACCATGTTTTATTTGTTTCATTTTTAAATGTGTGATTGCTGAAAGATTCTTTATTTCACCTCTTAGACTTCCTGGTATAATCGTAATTATAATAAGAGTAATAATAATAATTAATAGGTAATAATATTGATTATTAATATAATTACCAGTATTAATAATTATAGTTTGTTTACGTTTTTTTTTAAAATTATTTCATCGATTTATTTAAAATAAATCATAATTTAAATACAGAAATTCTATGGAAAGTTCCATAAAAGATTTTATACATAACGTTGAACTCATCAAATCCCTAGGTGCTAATTTTTATTTTTTTGTTTTTTTTAACTGAAATTAAAGTTTTTATAACAATTCCCATGTTTTTAATTAACTGTCAGGTTACAATTAACCAGGTTTGACAAAATCATGAAAAAAACAAGATTGGAAAATATTGTAGTATTAGATAAATAGATAAAGTGAAAGATGTTTAATTTACCACGAAGGGAAATTAAATAATAGAAGAAGCAGGAAAATGTTAAAATGTAAAATATGGAAGGAAGTTGTTAACATTTAAGATTAAAGTTGAAAAGATTGAAAAAACAAGCAAAAGTTACAATGATATATATATTTTGTGGAATGTCAAAATAAAAGATAATTAGTTAAAAAAATAACATTTTTATTTGTAATTATACTTTTTTTTTGGGAAAATACAATTTTTCAAATGAGAAAAAAAGATTCGACTACCATAAAAACTGATGTAACATATAAAATAAAATAACATGTAGCATTACAAATGTTTTCCATTTGGTCCCTTTTATGTTCCCTTTCATTTTGTTTCAAGTTCACGTCTAAATATTCAGCAGCTACATGAGGGGAGGGGTGAGGGGTGGGGGTGAGAGGTGAGGGGTCACGGGGTCACGGGGTCACGGGTGATTGAGGGCACAAAACACCAAAGAGGAGAAAAGGAAAAGGAGTTTCTCATCACGGTCGGTTCTGAGCCTCCGTGTTTCTACTGACACCGTTTCTTTTGTTGCTGCTTTCTTCCACACAGGGATAAAAGCCAACGTGATGCAACAGTTGCAGCCGAGTCTCCGGGGACTTCCTTCCTGTCTGAGGTTGATGTAGACGAGGAAGGTCGAGAGAAACGAGACGGTAAATCCCAGCTCTTCATCTCAAAAATAACTCAGTCTGTTACAGTCTGCGGGGTCGCTTTTGATCGAAAAACCCCATTTTTGAAGGGAATGACGGATAACCGCCGTTTTTTTCTGGCTTTATTTACACAGAGTCTCTACACTGTAAAAAATGTCTGCAGAAATTACGGTAAAAAACTGTCAAACGGTAACAATAGAAGGCCGTTCAATTCAAAACAGAATGTCATTGTAGTAGATATGGTTGATTATCTTAAATCAAGAAACCAAGAAATCAAGATTTGGTATAATTAACGGAAAAAACGTTTAATATCAAGAGTCGGTCCTTCCACTCACCATCCATCCACCCACCATCCATCCATCCACTCACCATCCAGCCACCCACCTTACCACTCACCCAATAAATCATCCATCCACCCGTACATTCACAACAAGAAACTAATACATTACACTCCATCTTGTGTACGCAATGGTGGATGGATGGACATCCACCCACCATTCATCCATTTCACCACCCATCCATTCACCCATCCATCTACTCACTCACCCATCTACTCACTCATCCATCTACTCACTCATCCATCTACTCACTCATCAATCCACTCAATTATCCATCCACCCATCGAGACATAACATGGAACTAAAACATTACACTCCATCTTGTGTGTGACTCCATTCATCCACCCACTCACCCATCCAACCACCCACTTACTCACTCACACATCCGTCCAACCACCCACCTACTCACTCACCAATCCACCCATCCAACCACCCACTTACTCACTCACAAATCCATCCAACCACCCACCTACTCACTCACCCATCCATCCAACCACCCACCTACTCACTCACCCATCCATCCAACCACCCACCTACTCACTCACCAATCCATCCAACCACCCACTTACTCACTCACCCATCCATCCAACCACCCACCTACTCACTCACCCATCCATCCATCCACCCACTTACTCTTTCGTCCACTCAAAGTTCAGACATTACATTCATATTTAAGTCAAAGAAAACCAACTATTAAAATCTTCAGTTTTTATTCAGTGTTAATTCTTGACATATTACTTTTTCTCTGACATCAGAGGATTATAAACACTTTCAGTCGGTCTGGCCCCGACAGAAACTTCAGTCATTTCACTCTTATTTCATTACTTCACATAAGATCCTTATCCAATGAAAATGTCATCCTGGGAAATTCATGCTTTCACTGGGAGGATGAACGCTGTTGCAGGGTTTTGATCAATTTGGACTGGGATGCGAGCAGTGTGGTTGAAAAGTGGAATGAGACCTGGATCTGGAGAATCCTGGGTTGCAGGGTTTGAGGAGGCGAGGGCGGCGAGGCGGACGAGAGAGAGGCTTGGCGTGGGATTCCTCATCGGATGCTGAATAATCTGACGATTAATATTTGGGCAGGAGGGGGTGGTGGGTAGATCTGTGACAGATGTGGAGCCACGCCAGCTGTCAGGTGTGTGTCTGCGACCTCTGCCACACACACACACACACACACACACACACACACACACACACACACACAGACAGAGGAGTCACTGCTGAGTCGTGACAACTTTGCCAAACCGAACTGTGAGACTCAAGGCGGGCCTGGTACCCCCCTGTTCTACATAAACACAGTGGAGGTGTTGGGGTTGTGTGTGTGTGTGCGACCCCTCTGAGATGATGACAAGATCAGTTGTTTGTTTCCGTCTTCATCCATTTTCATATCCCTCGAAAAGTTATTATGGAGTCTTCATCGTCGCCGCGGTTCCTGTTAACACCATAACTCTAAAAGTCTTTCATGGATCATTTTCATCTTCTATTCCCACGTAGACCTCAGTGTGAGGAAGTTTTTCATTGATTTTGGGAAAGGTTAGTCGTATATTTCCGACCTGAGTGGGGAGCTGTATCACCAAATGTTTTCTGCTCATAATTTCCCAACTGTTGGTCCGATTTAGCCCAAATTTGGTGCCGATGAATCGACCCAATGATTCATCCGGATCTATCTTGTTTCTATCGTATTCTCTAACTCCAAAAGTTCATATTTAACTCATTATGGGGAGCATATTTATGTTTTCCAGAAATAACTAAAAAAAAACCACATAGACCTCAGTGTGAGGAAGAACAGGATTGGTCCATAGTTAAGGCGCATATAGATTGAATTGAGGAGTTTCTATCATATTTCGTAACTCTAATACTTCGTATTTTACTCATTAGGGGGAATATCTTTGGGGGGGAAAACTGCTTTCCGGACATGCCTCAAAAACTACCTCAGTGCGAGGAAGAACTGGATTGGACCATAGCTTGTGCGCATGCAAATTGAATCGAGGAGATCTATCTTTTTGATATCATATTTTGTAACTGTAATCGTTCATATTTTACTCAGTGGGGGGGCATATTACAGAAAACACTGTTTTAAGAACATAATTTCACTTTTCAGGACGCTTAAACTATTGTTGTTGGGAACGGAGTTAAATTCCGTAAAGCCCCCTTTAGCTGTCTTAAACACATTCTCTTCTTCTTCCCTTTTTCATTAATGGAACATTTTATACTTTAAGATAAAAGCCCTGAACTTTGACGGAAGACGTCAAGCTTAAAATCAGCGTTCGAAGTTTCCACGGAACTAAATTTCGCCGTTAAACAAGCGAAAATTCACAAATCGTAACGGTTGCTTTTAAATCTGTGGATTACGCTGCGGCCGTTTGCTATCAAACCAACAACCCGTGTGATTCAGCTCACCTCCCACTGCCCCCAGTCAACATTATTATGGGCTGCATGGCGCTGAAATCCTCAGCATGTAATAAAGCGGTAATAAACGTCTCCTGGAGACAAGCAGAGGTTTAATGTAGCGCTGGCATGTTAATTGCTGCTCTCTTGGACGAGCGCTGACAAACAAACCCGACCACTTATGGACTCAGACGCCTTGAGTGTTTTGAGTGGGGTTCCTCTTCAATGCGTCTCTCTGATGGGACATGTCTTACATTTCAAAATATTTCGCCCTGCTTAGACAGAAAAATCCAAAATGTGGCGCCGAATCTCCTCCTGTTTCTTTTATCTGTACGTCTTTAATATTGGCGTTCAGCCCGGTCTGCCCCCTCAATTTAACGCATTCCCACCCCTCCTCGTTTTCACGCTTATAAATTTCAATGCCGTCTCCCTCTCAAAGACTCCATGCAGATTTTGCTGACTCGTCCGTTTTCTTTTAGTGTCTCATCGTAAGCCAGACGATGAGAAGACAGTGACCTTGTTCTGGAAAAATATAATTCCTAAGGAGAGGAGAGCCGAGTTAGAATCACTGGATGTACATATCCTTTAGAGGATGTGTGATGTCATCATAATCTCTGGTATATCCCCGAAAGGCCCCCAACCCCCCTGATTGAACCCCTCACATTAAATATAACACATTTATAATCTCAAACAGTCCATATTGACTCAACCTGACTATTTCTAAAAAGTCAGCAGTTTGCAATGAGATCGGATCCCATAGTGACTCAATGATGGAGATAAATACAATTAGCGATTTTTTTTCCCCGAGCTCAGTAAAAAAAATAAATAGGGAAGTTACGGTTAAAAGTGAATGAAGTGAGTGAAGTATGTGTCATTTCTGTAAAATGTGATAAATAAAAGTTGAAGCGGTTTATATGAAGTCAGTTTGGACTAAATCAGACCAACGCTTGAGAAATTATGGCCAGGAAACTGTGATTTTGGAAATAAAAGTCCTCCTATTGGTCGGAAATATTCAACTCACTTCACCCAAAATCGATCCAATACTTCCTCACACTAAAGTCTATGGGGGTCTAAAATTTGAAATGGATCTGGACTGAACCGGACCAACAGTCATAATCATAAGTTATGATCATTGAAACGTCTCCCCCTAGTGAGTAAAAATGGACTTTAATGGTAAAACATGACACATGAAAGATAGATCTCCTTGAGTGGAAGAAAAATTCGATTCAATACTATTATTTTTGATCCACCCAGATTAAAGTCCCGGCCCTGGTGTACCCCACCTCTCTCAGGATGTCAGCTGGGATAGACTCCATCCCCCCCGGGGTAAAACCCTGCACAAGATAAGTATTTCCTGAAAAATCGATGGATGGATAGATCTTCCAACTGTAGGACTTTTCAAAATAAATCTTTGAGCGCACACCTCTGACAAAGCTTTCGATTTGACGTAGCCTGAAACTTTTCTGATTGCTCAGGTTTCAGCTGCGATGGCGTCGGATGAGGTAGGCGCCCTCGCTGCGAAACTCTCTGGGTGTTGTTGCGTTCTTGTGTGGGTAGGATAAGAAAAAATGGGAGCCTGTGAAAAACTTCCTCATGAACTTCGCCGGTTAATTGGGAACATTAATACCTGACACCGGTCTCACATCAGATTCGCTCCATGTTTCCTGATATTAGAATATGTTAGCGACATTTAGCCATCATGTGTATTCATGAGTGTCACAAATTGGCAAAATGCAGCGTTAGAAGTCACGCCGTTCTCTGAGAATCTGCTGCCAAGCTTTTACCTGGGGTAAGAAGCGTTTCGTCATGTGATCTACCCGGGCAGCCTTTTTTTTTTTTTTCTTCACAATATGACAATCTCCTCATCTTTTCTATTCATCTCCGACTTTCAGGTTCAAACACAAAGCTGGCCCTCTTTACAATGCGGCGCTGCTTTTTTACCCTCGGATTCTATTTGACTTGAAAAAAAAAAGGGTCGGCCACGATACACATTTACAAAGCTTGGGTCAGTTGATATATGCAAAGGATTTACCAGGCTGACATTCTGAGAGAAGAAGAGCCGGCGCAGGAATATCACCTGCTCTGATTTTTCATTTCACATTAGCTCACACACCACCTGTGCACTCGTCGGAAGCCGGATGCGTGGGTGATGACAGGTCGGGTGACAAAAATAAAGAATGTGTGCAGAGATGGAGACCATCAATTTCTAATGACTGGCCGCCTGAGCATCTCGCCTCGTCCGGCCTTTGCAAATGTGACACTTTGCAAGGCAATCTTCGGCCGGCAGCGGAGGTCATGTCTGTCATATTGCGCCACGTCCTCGTCTGCAGATGCTCCTCAAAAGCGGATGCCGCAAATCCAGGTAGGGCGTCAGGAGTGACAGGTGCGAGGTATGTCTAATAATAATCTGTTATAACTCACTACATATAAAGGTTATCAGAGACCCGATGCTTGCCAAATAGTGAGCCCACTTATCTGTACTGCTCACTTGATATCGCAAAATAGTGACCCACATTGATAAATTGAGAGCTAGGTTACAACCTGGTTATAGAGTTTAACTAATGGCTTATAAATTGTTTACAACCTAATTATAAACCATTTATAAATCTTTTATGAACCCTGAACAAGTTAAGGGATTATAAAGGTAAGACTACCTTTATAAATCTTTTATAAAGGTAGTCTTATTGTAGAGGAGTACCGAAAATAGAAGTAAAAGGCCAACCGCTTTTGAAAACACCTTCCAGTTATGACTTTGCTCTGAGAATTATTGATTCAGCTCAGGAAGCAGGACTTCCTTTGGATCCAACTCCCGCTTTTTAATTTTGATTCAGCTCATATGACTTTTTCCCTTCATTTTTTTTTTTGCCAAGTGATAATATCTAAGGCAACGCTGTTAAAGCCTTCCTCTTTTTTAATATTGGCAGGCGCTTTTGATTATAAAGCCCCCCCCTGTAGTCGAGAATCCATTGAAAGTCATTCTCTGGCCAAATATAGTAGCTTTTAACTCCTCTGTTATCGCTCAGCGGCGGACTCTCTTATCTGAAAAAAAAAAAAATATATATATTTCTACGCACTTCTTTTAGTGCTTTCTCATATCTCTTCTCTGAGAACTCACTCTTTTTTTCCTCCTCTGTCCCGACTTGATGCCTTTTTGTTAGCCGCCCCCCTCCCCCCTTCTACTTCTTCACTCGCTGGAGCATCTGAGAGGTTATGAATTAATAAAATCTGAAATACGCAAATGGCGTTGGCTGTAGTTTTTCATGGACGTGAGAGAAGAGGAGGTCTGACCGCGGACTGCCACTCGTTCAGCCCGATAATAGGGACGTTTAACAATCCCTCTGTTGACAGTGAAGACGTCAGCTGCTGGCTAATTGCGATAATGTCCCTGTGGCTGATTTAACGAGGCACCAAACTCCGACTTTACGGCCGATCATTTATTCCATCATTAGCAAGAATCAACTTTTATTTTCCCTGGAACGCCACATTAAGCAAATGTTTTACCTGTTTATCTCTGCAGACAATGATCAGCTATAAAATCCATAGGCTTGTTCAGAAAGACTTCTGGGGTACGACTTCAACTGAAAAAAGATTTTTCTTCACCACCAGCCTTCATTTGATCAAATTTTTTTTATTTTTTATGTCTGCTTCTTTAAACTGACATAAAAGTTTAGAATTCAAAACAAATTTTTTAAACTAACATCAATCCTGATCATAACTAGGTCTATGCTGTCGTCTCCGTCACAAAGGGTATATCCCAGAAAAAGCCCCCAATTCCATGTGTTTTATGAGTAGGCCCCCTTCAAATTAAATAATAATAATAATAATAAGTTATGTATGAAATATGGTTTTTCTGCAACAACAAAGAAATAGGGAGTTGTCCTGATCAGATGCTTGAACTACGTCAACTGGTTCTGCTCAATGCGAAGTAGAGCAGTGGTCTCAGAAGTGTTAGCCTCTAGTAGGGTCTCCTAAGGAACCCCACATCCTCCTGGATACAGGATAGCGACCTCAACTTCCAACTAGTATTCATCCATGAATCTCAGTCCCCTATTCCAACAAACCGAAGACTGGAATTTGGAACTAAAATCCTCCACATAAAAAGCAGGCAATCCAGATTTGTACCATGGGACTCAAATACCTCTTAGGGAAAACTCAACCCTTACACTTACCATAGATTCCTCTGCCCAGTAATCCCGATAACAAAACTCACAAGGCCCAGAACCCACGGACCATCTCCCGCACACACAATACCCATATCCCAGACAAAAAATACCAACCCGGAACGTTCTACAACACCAAAGACAACACCTAACTCCGCCCCTACGAATATGGATATCGACCAAGACATTCCCAGACCACAATCAAAAAGAGACTGTCTTACTAATAACAGTCCCAAACCAAAACCTGTACGCATAGTTGATAACCAACTGCTAGAAAGTAAAAAGGATTCACCACATCAGACTGAACAGGAATGAACAAGCCCTCCACCAAAGCCGTTCCCACAAAGGAGAAAAATACAGGAACTGGTTCATAACACTCTATAGATAATTGGGGACTTTGATATTTTTCGTTTACCACCCACTAATGGTCCCAGAATCCAGGTTGACAGCTTTGTAGGGGCAAACCTGCACAAAACCTTATTAGGGCAACACCAATAAACGATGAGGTTTCCAAAGGCGTCCTATCTTTCGGTCTGAATAACAGAACACAAAAAACCTTCCATTGGCTGAAAAAGGACCTCGGTGCTGAAAAGCATGCCACTACAACCCACTACACACCGAAAGAAGATCAACTTCCTGTATGTAACAATCTACAAGGGCTCGGACTTTGGAGTTACCGGTACTTTGGACACCAAAGTCTATTAAAACCCACGTACACGCTCACAGTCCTTGACAAAAACCACCGGCCAAAACATGTTTTCAAAAGCATCCTGAAATCTCGACAAGACTGAAAGAGTTAAAGCGGTTCCTCAGCAATACACAAAAAACCCACAAAGAACACATCATGCCCCTTGATCTCTACTTTTTCAAAATTCGCTATGGGGGCCAACTATGAAATAAAAAAGAACATCCAGGAAATAATGGGGTCAACAAAACTGGACAAACACTTCAAAGTAGTATCAGCCTACACAAAAGGATAAAGTCTCCAAGAGCTGCTTGTCGGAGCTCCATTAAAACCGTCCATGACGAATGTACCGCAGAGGAGAGAGAGTAAAAAAGAACTTGGTGGAGAAAAGAATATTTGCCCTACCATAAAACATCCCACTAAATCGACCAAACCACCTCTACCTGATAGAATGTAAGAAATGTCAGCTACAAGATACAAGAAACAAGGAACTTCCTAAGTTCTCGTCTCTCGAATACAATGTCTGGTAAGACTTTTCCAAAAACAGGGACTGGACAAACGGTTCCTAATGACCCTCCAACAGGAACCCCCCCCCCTCTACAAAGAAAAATGAAGGAACAAGAATGGATCAGAAAACTCAACCTCAAAGTTCTCCACAGAACTGAATGAAAAGGACTAAAAGTAAGACTTGGTTTCTGAAAATTGATTAAATCTTAGTTTAATGGTGTTTTTTTTACATAGTTGGTGTTAAATGTTCAACTAGTTCAACTAGTTGTAATCTTACTTGAGGGTTGAGGCTAAAAGCTAATGGGTATGCGCCCAACAGCGTTGCCAGATGTGCGTTGTATTATTATCGTACGTAGAGGCTCAAAATGATCGTACTTTTAAAATAATTTTTACTTAAAAAGACAAAGCTACTTATAAAGATGGATGTTTTGTACAGGTTTTAAATCATTATGTCTTTTTAATAAAGACTTTACCTCTGCCATTTTCACACCCGCGTCAAATTAGTTGTTTCTTGATTCATCATCGGGGACATCGGGGATTTTTTTTTTTTTTCCTGTTGCTTTTAACACTTTTTATGATTTTTGAGAACTTTGATCTCGGCCACCATCTTCCTGTTGCGACAAGTAGCAGGTTGCGGCCAGCCAGTAATATTAGGGTCATTTTTCCACTGGTGTTTATAAGCCTGGAAACGATGAAGCTCACTTTTTTTTTACTTTAATGTCTTCCTCCTCTTCGCTTCTCTGCAGTCAGACGTCTCATCCTCAAGGTCCGCGACTCATTATGAAACGATGCGTTGCGCGCGACGTCGTGCGTCACTTTGTCATCACGGCATTTTGATTGGCTGGAAAGACGTGTCACATGAGTGAAGCCGGAAACACAACCGCTAAACAACCGCTACCTTAATTTAGTTACCGTGCGATAACTTAGCTATGAGCGCAAGTGTAATGAAGCAGCTTAGTTATCGTACATATGTGGATATTTTGAACTATTGATTGATTATCGTATCAATACGATAATGATGACCCCTTTTAAATTAAAGGGGAATTATCAACTAACACAAAAGAATTTACAAAATTAACTTTTCTACAAACCTACTACCCCGCCACCTAAAGTTAGGATATTACCAAATTCCCAACTCTGATTAGAACAACAGTAGTATTGGTACTAATGAAGACTTAACAATTCTCTTATAGAACACTACCACTGAAAAACAACCGTCACCCCCACCGGACCGCAACACCCCCTCATGGATCCCCAACTAAAAAGAAACCCCCATGGACAACCTAGGGAGAATCAACCTACCTCTTCTGAACTTTCCAACTTACACCTCATGGATCTCCAATAAACTCTCCCCTTCAGCTTTGATAGCTGCGAAAGTCATTTCATATTTCTTTAAGAAATGATTGCAGTCCAAATGCAAAACCTCCAAATTTAATAATATCATTAACAGATCATTTGAAACAATAAACTGGTAACGAAGATCTGTTACACTCCAGCTGTCTCTTTAAGCCCCAAAGATATGAGAAGACTTGGGCGCTCTTATCTTTCACGTGATGTTTTGATACATATCCAGTTTCTGTTTATGATTGTTTGTTCTCCTTTATTTGACTGCAGGCAAGGTAAGAAATCCATCTAATAAATGCCGAGGCTAACCTCTGATGTGGGCTCCTCAGGGATGATGATGCAGACGCTCCCAGCGATTTCTCCTTCAGCAATATGGAGACTGGGAGGATTTGAACCCCCTCATGTTTAAAGAGAGATTTATTAGATAGATCTTTTTGTGCCAGGGAATATATTGTCCAGTTGACTGTGTGTTTGCAGTAAAATTTTATTATCATTATCAGTTATGAGCAGAGTTGGGGGTAGTAGCGCCGTACAAAAGTAGCGCGGTACAAAAAGAACGCATCGCAAAAGTAGCGCGCTGCAAAAGTAGCGCGGTACAAAAGGAACGCGTTAAAAAAGTAGCACGGTACAAAAAGAACGCGTTACAAAAGTAGCGCGTTACAAAATTAACGCATTACAAAAGTAGCGCGTTACAAAAGGAACGCGTTACAAAAGTAGCGCGTTACAAAAGGAACGCGTTACAAAAGTAAAGCGCTACAAAAGTAACGCGTTACATTAATGTAATACTTTTAGGTAGTAAAGAAGTAATATAACGTGTTACAAAAGTAAAGCGCTACAAAGGTAACGCGTTACATTAATGTAATACTTTTAGGTAGTAAAGAAGTAATATAACGCGTTACTATTTGTGTATAAGCTGTATAGGTTTTCATGTGTCAAGGTGTAAATAGAATTGTAAATATAATCACCTTTTACATAGTAAATAGTCGGATATCTCAGATACCTACAAGTTGCAGTCCAGCAGCTTGTAGGAGTGGGAAGCCCTTTTCTTACGTTCTTTTGTCTGAGTCTATTTTCTCCTGTTTTTCGGCTGGGGAGGTTCGGGAAGTTAATCTGTTTCTTTATTTTCTGTTGATTGTTGTTGAACTAGGTAAGCTAGCAAAAGACCTGAAGCTTGTGTTGTTTGTTGTTTTGGGCCATGCCCTCCCTGACGCCGAAAAGGAAATAATAAAATAACTGTTTTGGACTGAAATTCGTGGTGACACTGGTCCTCCTTGGGAGACGGAGGAAAGAAAGGAGACTTCCTTAGGAAACGCTCCGGTTTTCTCCTAGACGGGGCGTAACACGTCCAAATTGCTCATTGATTTGTTTGTTTTTGGCGTGTCAGAAATTTTGGCTTGGTCTCAACTGGATCGGCTGAGGTCAGCGCCTTCTTTTCTCACTGCGACTGTGAGAAGTCGCTACTGAGCGTCTGAGTTGCCGTGGCGATATACAAAACGCTTTGTGTGGATAATAAATAATAATAAGTCATAAAGTAAAGGGTTCAATTTGTGGCAGGTAGCAACTGAACAGCAAGGATGAATAAGAATGTTGAACAGCTGCCAGAGCTGCGCTAGCTATCAAGTTAACTCTATATAAAGATCATATTTAGCTTTCTTACCTCCAAATATCCACGCTAAATACTGTCCATGGCGTTGGAGACACCTACGATTCCAGATACGCCAGCAACTATTTTTAAAAAAAAGTTTCAGCCCACATGATAGCAAAGAATAATTAAGACGGCTAGTTTTTGTCTTGTTAGCATGTTGCGAACAAACAACCTTTTTTTCTGCCTCTGAGCTTTCAAACAAAACTTTCTGTCAATGGCGACAACAGGTTGCAGGTGCCGGACGGGATCGTACATTGCGGGTTTATTTTGGTAAAAGTAACGAAAAGGTAGAGTAATCAGTATCTTATTACTCTGCACAGAAAGTAAGATTGTAAAGTAATATTACTTATACCTTGTGAAAGACTGATCATCATATATAATAATAATCTCTCCTAATTTCAGTGATATGCCAGATATCTTAGAAACGTTTGTGAACTGATGTCCGATTTTTCATCCACGCCCACAAACTGCAGTCTGGTTTCTACCCAACTACCACCACTCAGTATTTAATTTTTTTGTTTTCCTCAACGCAGAATCAAGCGTTAATCATTGATGATCATTTCCCAGAGCTGTTGTGCAAATGTTCTCCTCTCCTAAAGCATGAAATAGTTTACAAGTGAACCAGTGGTAGTTCATTTTCCGATCCCAACTCCCTCTGTTCCCTGTTGGCACGGAAAAATGTGGCTGCAGGTGAATGTTCGGCCAGCGACATCCATCACCCGCCGCTGATGGAGCTCTGTGTTTGCACAATGTTACTGCAGCATCATTGCTCCTGCTGGTTACGTTAAGGGACATTAAGTAATATATGGCTCCCTGCAGTTTCATTTTGTGCAAGGGTAAAGCACAAAAAGCAAAAAAGCAAAGAAAAATATCACACTAATGCCCCTTTAGGTTTACAGATGGTGTGAAAATGCCGTATAAAGTGCAAAGCGAGGCCATTTATTTTACTTTGTGCTCCAAGTTTGTGATTTCCCGTTTTCTGCGCGTTGATTTTTCTGCCTCGACGCAAAACGTCGGGGGTCGAGGTTGTAAATGTTGAGGCGTATTTCTAGAAAGTAAATAAACCTCTGGCATTGAGCAACTTGGTGGATGGGACTTTCTATTCCTGACGGATTGAATGCGGCACCGCGATCTCCGGAACCTTTTTGACAGGACGTAAAAACGTAGCGTAGCATAACGGTACTTACCCTGAGACGACTGTAACGGAGGCCATAGTGGAAAATCAATACGTTTGCTTCCCGCCTCAGCATCAACTCCAACGACGCGTGCAATCCTCCCAGTAACATTATTTTGGAGGTGCTTACTCCAGTAGCCGCTCAGACGCATGTTGTGGCGGAATGGAAGCATTTGAACAGCTGTAATCAACTTCACATTGATTTTCCACTCACGGGGCTCGGATCTCTGTTGGGAACAAAAAAAAAGACTCGCCAGTGGGGAAAACAGGAAGTGTGACAGAGGCGGGATCGTCTGATTGGCTCTTAACAGCGTAACATTAGCTTTTCCCAACGTCTACCTGTCAGATGTGTTCAGTCCCATTCAAAGAAACTGACCGCCCCAAACACCAAAACATCCCTCTGTTGAGATTTCTTTTCTTTTCTTGTTGACATTTTCTGGCTATGATCATAGAATTTGCTTGAGTTTTGGAAATAATTGTGTTTTTTGCGGTTATTTCAACCTTGGATCCTTTAATATATCAATACTAATTCACCTTGTAAATAAAATATGTCCTTGTAGCAACTTTCAGACCAAAATATTCCCATTGAAACGGAACTTTTTGATTGCTTTGCCATCAGACTTGTCATGTTTTTAGGTTTTCATCTTAAGCATTTTTGATTCAGAAAAGAGTTTTTTTTTGTTTGTTTTTTCATTTTTCTATCTCAAGGTGCCAATTTTCATCGTTTGGCACAACAGAAAAATAAATGCTATTTTCTTCTTAACTTGTTTTTCTGTATCATAGAGTCAAGAAAAGCAATGGATGTAACTGGAATATTGTGTGTGTGTCCGTTTGTGTGTGTTTATGCCCCTTTGTCTGTGTGTGTCTGTGTCTGTGTGTGTGTGTGCGTGTGTGTATTTCTCTCTCGCTGTTTGTAAGAGCTATAATTTTTTTTACCATTTTCTATCTCAAGTTTTCATTGTTTGGTACAACAGGAAAATACAGGCTATTTTCTTCTTCACTTTTTTGTTTTCTGTATCGTAGAATCTAGAATAGGAATGTTTGTTTGTGTGTGTCCGTGTGTCTGTCTGCGTGTTTGTGTCTTTATGTGTGAGTGTTTGCGTCTCTATGTGTGTGTCTATGTGTGTGTTTTTGTATGTCAGTCTGTGTGTGTGTTTGTCTGTGTGTGTGTTTGTGCCTCTGTGTGTGTCTGTATCTGTGTCTCTACGTGTCTATGTGTGTGTGTCTTTGTGTACCTGTGTGTGTGTGAGTCTGTGTGTGTATTTGTTTCTATATGTGTGTTTATCTGTCTGGTTGTTTGTGTCTTTGTGTGTGTGTGTGTTTGCGTCTCTATGTTTGTGTGTGTGTCTATGTGTGTGTTTTTGTATGTCAGTCTGTGTGTGTTTGTGTCTGTGTGTGCCTGTGTGTGTTTGTTTGTGTGTATCTGTATCTATGTGTGTTTATGAGTGTGTTTGTATGTGTGTGTTTGTGCGTTTTCTGTCTGAGTGGGCCTGTGTGTTTGTGTGTATCTGTATCTATGTGTGTTTATGAGTGTGTTCAGACCCAGGCCACTTTCATATATGGTTCTAAATCAGAAACATATCTGATGTTTTTCAAAGTGACCTCAATCTGAACGGTCATGTCGCATTTCATACGACTTTTACGTCATTTAAGTGAGACAGACGTCACATTTCCGCGGCGGAGGAGGCGGGACGTACAAGATCAATTTGTGCTGACTTTTTTCTTAATCTGCTTCTTCCCTTTATCACTTGGTCGTAATTTTGTCGGCTTCCAAAACTTCCAAAAATGTTGATACCCTCCCGCTGACACGTGAAGCATCCGTATTAACTCCCTTAAACACGCCGTGCGTCTTCTTCTGCGCCTGCGGCTCACCCCCCCCCCCCCTCTGAGTGTCATACTCACACTTGACACCATAACTGGATTTTGAAAGGTTAAAATCCTGAGATAATGAAGATCTGACGGTGAGGATGAGGAGGTGGGCGTTTTCAGTCTAACTAACTGAAACCCCAGGGTTAAAGTGTTTCATGAAAACTCGTGTCTGGGTCTGAGGAGACACACGTTCTCACATCGGAACATTGGGAACCACAAGCGACAAGTTCTTATTTTAATTGCGAAAGTGAAACTCCTGTAATCTAAAAGCGCTGATTATAAAGTCGGCGCGAGGTGGCGAGGAATCAGGTTGAACTTTTCCATCTCTGTTCTTCACACAATGTCTGTCAGCTATTGTGCAAAAGAAATTAATGAATACATTCACGGAGCCAAAGTTTGACGACGCACCGTCATCCCTATTGGAATAATCCCTCCTGATAAAGAGGAGCGGCGATGACATCATCCCAGCTTTTATCGGATCGCTTTATTCATGAGCTAATAAAAAAAAAAAAAATCAAACTTCCTCTCAGATGCAAGAAACGTTCAAGATGTTAAAAAACTCAACTATTCCAGATTTTAAAGGAACCGCTTCTGTTTCCTGCCGGCTGTGATTGAAACAAAAAAGGACCTCTTGGATAATTTGTTGACAATTTTGATGTTCTCGGACTTTATAACGATTTTAAAGGGAACAATCAGAACTCACATTAGAAAGGATTGAAAATCCAATTCACATCATCTCTGGAGAAGCAGCAATGTCTTCGACCTCCTCTTCGTTTTTTTTTCTCCTGCCTGCAGCTCCATCTCCAGCATCCTTCAACCAGTAGATCCACTATCCCTCCTCTTCTTCATGGGTCAGAACCATCTCAGTCTGTCCTCTCTGACTTTGTCTCCAGGACGTCTAACCTTGACTGTCCCTCGGATGTCCTCCTTACTAATCCAGTCCTTCCTGGTAACTGGAAGTAACTGGCGCTCACGGCTTTCGTGGCGTTCAACACGTGTCATTTCTGTTGCGTTAAAAATAAGAAAGCACATGAAGTTGCTCACATTTAATGTGAAATGAACCCTGAGGATACAAACACACCGTACACTGTTTTCTGAGGAGCAGCTGCTCCTGACTGCAGGAACAGATACGCGGAGAAAACAGTTTACCTTTTCTGTTTTTATTTTGGCAGAAGAAGGAAATCAGTCCAGCCATTTACCAGGGGTCAATTAAAGTTCCCGCTTTGTTGATACAGCAAATTTAAAACTGATTGATTTTAGAAGTAATTTGAAAAAATATTGTATTCTGGGTCTTTTTGATGCCTGTGAATAAAAAACCTTTCACTGGAAATGATGGCGTGAAACGCTGCTGATAGAGAGGGAGAAAATTATGTTGATCTATTTTGAATTTCATCTAAAATTTGACTATTTTCTCTTCCCTGGGATCGTTTATAATTCTATAAAACGAGTATGTAAAATAATAAGAAGAATAGTTTGTCAAATGACCTCAGATTCAAAAAAATGGCCAATCTGAGTCCCGGATGGCCCTCGATGTGGAATCGCTTTCTAATGTTGTCCCCCCGCTGGGATTGACTTTGTCACCCCTGCCAGGATGAGACTCCAGATAGATAGAAGTGAGAAGTCAATCAGAGGGAAAGTGACCACGCAGGAGCTTTGATGATGGCGGATCGAACAACCTCGCTCATTTCCACCACTGAGGGGTTAAATAAGATTGTATCTGCTGACAAATGCATCCTCCCAAAGGTCCTGTTCATTCGTCTCTTTTTCAATTTGCTCCCTGCGTTCCTGGATGCGAAGGTGCAGATGGAGACCAGTAATGGTGACCACACAAACACGCCGTGTCTGAAGTGTTTTTCACTTCGCTTAGTGACAACTTGTATGTATGGATCCGTGTTTTTTTTTTTTTTTTTCCCCTGCTCCACAGCCTGTGGGGAAACACTCTTTGAAAAAGATTGGCTATCCTTGATCTGTCCAGATGGAGCAGAGGGGGAGGTCAGGGGTTCATATATATTTTTTAACTCAAGTTGGAGAGGAGAGAGAGAGAGAGAGAGCGAGAGAGAGAGAGAGAGAGAGAGAGAGAGAGAATACGTTGACGATAAAAAAGGCGCCTGGAGCCTTGAATACATGTTTTTAGACAGTTTGTTAGCCAACATCTAAGTTCATATTATCACCAAAGCGAAAGGCACAAAATGGAGTAACCCGCTCCATTCAGCCGCCTCTCCTTTTCACTTCGAGGTCACTTACATGAGTGAAGCTCCACGTCCTGACCCGGCTCGGTTTCTCTCCCTGGCTGGAAATTACCCGGGTGAGGCAGTGACTCGGGGCGCCAAATCTCAGGTGATGGATTCTCCGTGAAAAAAAAAAACAGGGCAGATTTTGATGGATGGGTAGGTCCCACCGCCATTTTTCAGCCGCCTGCCCCAGCTGGGCTACTCCATGGTAACGGATTCTCGCCTTTTATGTTCTGCAAACCGGGAGAAGTTGCAAAGGTTCCCTCCAAAGTCAACATTTATGTCACCTCTGTATGACCGTAAGGGATGAAAGATCAGAAAACCCATTTGAGAGATATGAAATCCACTTTGCCCCCCCCCTCTGACCTACGTGTGCCTCGCTGTTAAAAAGGCGGTGCTCCGTTAGCCGATAGCTTCTCCGTGCTAATGGTCGCTTTAAAATAAGACCAGTGAGAAAATAAAGTCCACATTCACAAAACATGAAAAAGTGCCACAGAATGTTTCCCCGGCACCAAAATATATATATATATATATATATATATATATATATATATATATATATATTAGGATTCATTTGAAAGTGTGCGTCTTTGGCTCATGTGTAGCTGCTGCTCTCTGCCTCTAGTCACTACCTCTGATGGATTACGAGCGTCGGTGAATCAAAGATCTACTGCAGTTAATGGAAACGATCATCGGGATTAGCTGCGAGTTTGAAGCGCTAGTAAGGGAGGGAGGACGGATGACACGCGCAGATCCTTCATGTTCACGCGGTAACTCAAAAACTATGTCATGGAACATTTTCAAACCTTATAAACCATCAGAACTCAGTGCGAGGAAGAACTGGGTTAATTTTGAGAAAGGTCAGTTGCTTATTTCTGTCACTAGGGGACCTTTATCTCCAAAATGACAGTTCTCAGGCCATAATTTACAAATTTGGTGCATGTGACTCAAGTGAAGTCAATAATCCTGAATATTTCATATTTTACTCACTAGGGGGGATTTTTTTTGCAAAAAACATGTTTTTCAAGCATAACCGTTTTTTCAAATTTAGTCAAAATTGCCTCATATAAACCCACGCAAGCAGATCTCTCTTCTATATATATATATATATATATATATAATTTGGCTCTAATACTTCATATTTAATCCCTAGGTGATAATTTGCTGAAGAAAACTCTTAACCGCCATCGGGCATACCGACTTCAGTTGTCGCCATGGCAACGTGTTCACAACGGTCAGAACGCCACAAACTAAAGCTGTTAAAACGTCTGGTTAAGAGTTTTCAGCAGGTATAAAAAAAAAACAAAAAAACCAACTTTGTTTACTGTAGCTTTGGGTTCTGTGCGCGTCAGAGTCATTATTACGTTTATCTGTTGTTTTCGCGACGTTGATTAAAGCTTTATTCTTAGGCCCACGACTGCGTGACCCGGAAGTCAAGCGAAGTTACCACGACGAATAGAAAACATCGGGAAACGTTTGTGCGTTATATCTCTTTTATTCATTAAATGAAGCGATGACACTTTTAAGTGTTCGTCATAAACCCGTCCGTTATCTTCTGGCTTTTGCAGATTGTTTTTTTCCTTCATGCGTTGTGGCTTTCACCGCGTGCCAGAGCGGTTGCCCATGTCGGCAACTTTATGAACCAGATAGTTTTTTTAAAGGTACAACGCAGGGGATTCGGGGCTTTTCAGGGATATAAACTGAAAAAACAAAAAAGGTCAAAGAGAAGCCGTCAAATATTTCCCCATCGTGCTTTGCAAACATTACAATCTCTCCCTCTGATGATAAACATGCCGGTATGTGAGTCAACTAAGGCGACGCAATTGACGTCTCGCTTTTATTTTATTAAAAATTAATTGCTTCCAGATCAATGAGGGATTAGCAAAAATTAAGATAATTTTCTCCGCCTCGGCCGCTGCGTTTTGATGCTACGCTTTACAGAGAGAGTTTGTTTTTCTTCTTCTTCTCCTTCCTCTCCGTTTCATCCACGCCGAGCCTTGAGAGGCGCGAGAGAAAAAGGCTGGGCCGTCTGAGCGGCTTATCTGTGGCAGCATGTGAGGCGAGCCGGGCCGGAGAAGTTCCAGGAGAAGGTCTGGTTTTGATTGCTTCTTTAAAGCCTGAGCCGCCGCGTTGAGGAGGAGCGCGCGTCTGGAAAATGGCGTGGAAGCTTCAATGGTGAACCGGGCAGGAACTCTCTCCGCAGGCGAGAGTTTGTATAACGGCGGGTCGATTTCTCCGAGAGCTGGAGGAGAAAATGTATGAAACAGGATGAATAAGTCGTTGAAGTGAATTGAAATCAGGGCGCAGATGATCCAATATGACTGATGAAGATTCTCTGCTCTACAATACTCAGCGTTAGAATAAGTTCTCCAGATGAATGAGCTCGTCCTGCTGGAGGTGAGGAGGAAGTCAGCAGAGGAGGAGTGAAAGGAGTGAGAGGAGTGAATGTCTCCACTGATAGCGGCGGCTCCCCGGGGATTCACGTATCGCTGGCTGCCCTGCCTAAGTCAATACACACACACACATGCACGCACACACACACACACACACACACATATATATAAACACTCTTCCAGAAGGGGATTTATGCAAATATATAGTGACATCAGCACTTCAATTTATTACGTGTTAAATGTGAGAGATTTGTTTTATCAACAACTTACGTTTTGAAAAAAATGCTACCAGATGACTTTTGTAAAAGGTCACTGCATGTGAGGTCATCCCTCCATCATTTTAATATCTGTAGTGAAGAGGAGGAGAGAAGGGAAAGGTTTTCAAGATGGAGGTGAGAGCAGCTCTGCTGGATGGTTCAGAGACGGTGGTTCTGACCAGAAGACAGGAGGCAGAGATGAAGATGTTCAGATGTTCTCTGGGAGTGAGGAGGAAGGACAGGATTAGAAAGGAGACATCAGAGGGACAGTCCAGGTGAGACGTCCTGGAGACAAAGTCAGAGAGGACAGATTGAGATGGTTCTGACCCGTGAAGAAGAGGAGGGATAGTGGATCTACTGGTAGAAGGATGCTGGAGATGGAGCTGCAGGCAGGAGAAGAAGGAGGAAGACCAAAGAGGAGGATTCTGGATGTGGTGAGAGAGGACATGCAGTTGGTTGGTCTGACAGAGGAAGAAGCAGAGGACAGGCGAGGATGGAAACAGATGATCTGCCGTCGAGAAGAAGAATGTTCTCATCCGGTAATGGAACTAGGAAATACTGCTACAAGATGTTGAACACTAAACTCATCCTCTCTAACGATAAACCAGAATTTTCCATCAACCTGTTTTTAATTTGTGGAATCGTGCAGCGGCGGGCGGAGGAGGGCTGGAGGACATTTGATGGGATGTTAATGCAGGCGGCTGATTGGGCTGAGGTGAATCTTCTCTGCACATTCCTGACGGTTCCTCACACAGGAGGTTGATTCACATTTCTACGAATGGCGGCGAATCTGACTGAATCACGTCAGAGACGTTTACACCCATTTTCCAGAGAATCGTAATAACGTTGTTGGAGAGAAAATAAAGGAACCCGTCAGTTTCTATTTCAAATTGTCTTCCTCCGCATTGTCGGGAAAAAAAACAACAAAAGTTGCTCCAAGCTTCAGAACACCTCTTCTCCAATCGCTGCCTTGTTTTTTTTTTCTCCCCACCCTTCCTGCCGCTGTGATGTTTTTTTGGAAACACGTCCAATAAACGTGTGGAAGCGAGATACAAGGCGCGTTACCAGGAGCAACGTCCGAGTCCTGCTCGTCGGGCCCCACGTCAGAACGGAGAGGTGAGAGTTTCGGCGCCGCCGGATGCGAACGGCGTCTAGTTATGTTTTTTGGGGTAATTAGGTGAAGCAGCCTGCCGGTGCAGACGTGTCATTTCCCCGGCGCGGGAGCTGGAGGTCTGCATTGGTGTTGCGGCGCAGGTTTGTGCGCTCAGATCTGAGCTGTCAGCCGCTTGTTTGAGAGAGGACGATAATTGGACGAGGTGTCAGGACCCCGACATCAGGATCCGTTTCCACGGTTATCCTTCATTATTTATTTTTGTAGTCCTTTAGCATCTCTTGCCGTTTGGAGTTGTCCTCCTCCTGGAGGCAAACGCCCACGAGGAATTGTTGTTGGGTTTTTTTTTCTCTGCCTGGAAACAACAAGTGAACAAGCGAATCCGTGTCGGAGCTGAAACTGTTGCCGGAAAGTTAGAAGTATTCGCACACTTAAAAATGAGATGCAAAAATTGTCTTTACTCATGATCTTTAATCACACGATAGGAAACCCTGTCACTAAAAGGGAACTGAAGCACATTTCCTGTCATTTTTTATATTTTTAGCTTCAGCTGTTTGAGTAGGAGCTCCAAACAGTGACTTCCTGTTATACTGGGGTATAAATATGAGGTGACACAGATTCTCTTTGATGTTCTTCACAATAGGGAAGACCAGATAAAAGTTATAGAGCTGCACAAATGTGGCAATGGAGACTGGAAAAACTCTGAACAGTTTCATTTTAACAGTTAGATCAATAATTAAGGCGTTTCAAAGGACTGGAGATGTTGAAAAAAAAAAGAAAAAGGCCGGAAGAGGACGAGTCTACAAACTGACCCCAAGCACTGTGAGGAGGATGGTTCACTGGTTCAAAGAACCTTCTGATGATTACAGCCGGAGAGGCCAGATGTCTGTGGAATCCTGGGGTCGTAAAGTCTCCCTAACCACCATCAGATGGCGCCGAAGCAAGAAAAAAAAGCTTCTGCTCTGTGTTCCACAACCAAGCTAAAGCTGCTAAAGTTTGACAAACACCAGTGGAACATTCACTGGAACAAGGTCAGAGGTCAGATGAGACCAAAGTAGAGCTTTATGGCTACAAACATCTAAGAAGGGTTTGGTTTAATGAGAAAGAGAGCCATAAAGAAAATCCCCTGATACCCACTGTGAAGTCTGTTGGCGGTTCTCTGATGCTGTGGGGCTGCATTTCTTCAATCCATCAAACACCAGCAGATACTGGATGAAGACCTAAAAGCCTCTGTCAGGAACCTTAAAGTGGGCCGTGGTTGGACCTTCTAGCAGGACGATGATCTGAAGATCACCTCAACATCAACCCAAGAATGGTTCAGAGGTCACAGAATAAAGGTTCTGACATGTCCATCCCAGTCACCTGACCTCAACCCTTACAGAACATCTGTGGGATGTGCTGAAGAGGAGAGACCACAGTCTCTGGACCTCAGAACCTGAAAGACCTGAGAGTTTCTGTGTGGAGGAATGATCTCAGACCTACAGACTCAGGCTGTTGTTGTGGCAAAAGGGGGCGGAGCAAAATATTCAATGAAGGGTGACAATAATTTGAGCTTTACTCGTTTTCTGAAGCGTGTCAATTATCCTGCAGGGAATCACCCCCTGAATTAAAGTGGATTATACACACACACACACACACACACACACTCAAACACACACCACATACACACACTCAAACACACGCAGAATTATAATCTCATCAGATTTTCCTGCAGCCTTTTGAAGTGGAATATCCCGCTATTGTTTGAAAAGGCCTGATCGATTTTCTTGATTTTTTTATTATTATTCCCGGACCATTTCAGAACTCCAGCCAGCTGAGTCATGAATAATCTAATTTTCTCTCACAGCTAATAATGGCGTCGCTCCACAGTGGTTCCCCACCTTTATTCCACCTCCTCAGTGGACTGCTCCCTGCACTTTGAACAGAATGTCTGAACCGAGATTGTGGAAGAAATATTACCGAGCGCTGGCCCCATCCATCATCGGTTCTGGCCGGGCTATGAAAAACAGACCCGGCCCGGCCAACAATGAGTCCTATCTTGTACGTAAGACCCCATGCTTGTGTATTTATCACCTAAGCCGCTGCACAGCGTGTGATTCATTGAACGCTCTCGCTGATACAACCTGCTGACTACATCTCGGGGCAGTCGGCCCGCTTCTATCTATGGTAATGCCCCCCCCCAGCCCACAGTGGCCCCCACAGAGGGATGTTCTGTCCGTGGTTTTCTGTTTCCTCTGACCCACTGCTGTTCTGCTTATGAAAGCGTGTTTATATCCTGGGGGCCGCCGGAGGGAATTGCCCGGAGTTGCCGCCGAGGATTCAAACGAGGAGTTTAAGTCAGAGTCCGATGTTTAAAGGCAGGGGGAAGTGTCCGGAACCTTTGGGGCTCGTTTCAAGTCAGCCATTCCGAATCTTGTGCGCATCTTAGAGACGCTCAGAGAATTCACCTCGCAATCGTACGAAATACCGTTTTACAGAGAATTAACGTTAATATGGACTTCTGTTGGTTCAGCAGGTAAATCAGATTCAGAATCAGAACCAGGCCTACGCTGTCATCCCCAACAACAAGTGATTAACCCCCAGAAAAGTCCCCAATCCCCTGCGTTATACAATCAAATAGAAGTTAAACCAGATTAGTTAAACTAGTAATTAGTTATACGTTTATATTTTGCTCTGTTAAAACCCGTTAATGTCATATTTTACACCGGGTCGGAAAGATCGCAAATCATGTAAAGAGGCGACTGAGATTTCAATTTGGAAATGTTTAATTCGGAAAGGAGAAAATTGGCCCACGTAAAACCACCATGTGACCCAGTACCAGCCTATCGGCGCATCGTTGGCGTGAAGATGGAAACCCGTTTACACGTGCTGACCAAACCAAAACGACACACTCTACGACAAAACAACAAAAAGCAACAGAGTTCTCCCTCAGAGTGGCGTGGGCGTCGGTTAAACACAAGATGCCTTTTCTCTCATTAAGCAGCAGAGTTTAACACACTGTAAAATAGTTTTTCATTACACTTTGATTCTTGAGATCTTGATATATTTGTTTTCCAAAGCGTTCTCTGGAGGCTGATGTTTTATTTGAGTTTTTATTTGAATTTATGTCAAAAGAGAAATGGCATTTTCATTTATTTTAGTATGTATTTTAGTTGTTGTTTGGAATGAAAAGAACATTTTGCTTGAATATAACGATATTATATCTTGTGGTTTGACCAACTATAATAAATGGACCTTTGTTCCGTTGAAAAATGTTTTTGTGGACCTTTAATATTTGTATTTGAGTTCCCCTAATCCGAATGTACCGTTAAATGACAACTCCTTTGGTCGAGAATGTTTTCAAACAGAAAAAGTTGTAAAAATGATTTCATGATGAAATTTTGAATTTCATAAAAAAAAAAAAAATAGTCCGATCTTAATTTAAAGTGTTTTAAGAAAAACTCTTTGACCCTTATGTTTTATTAAGTTGTATCAAGTGACATAATTCTGTATGTTAAGTCCTCACAGGATGTAAAATACCACAAAAAAACAAAACACGGTGTCCCCCAGGGCTCCATCTGTGGCCCCTTATACTTTAGCATACACGTCCTACCAGAGGGTCCGATTATAATGTTCAGCCACATTTTTCAACATGAAATAGTGACTTGATAATCTGCTCCACAAAATAGTGGAGTTGGATCTAAAAGGGTTGAAGACCCTTTTTGCTCATTCGACCTCTAATGTGTTTCTCTGTTGGACTGATGGATGTTGTTCTATTATGGCGACTGTGTGATGAAAGCTTCATCTAATGGGGGTCCGGTATTGAACGTGTGTCGGATCAGAGGTCACTGACCAGAAAGTTAACAGACGACCGTGTCCGTTCTCCTCCTGCTTCTGTATTCATATTTATTTTTCAGGTAAAAACATCCGCTAATTAAAGTGAAGAGAAGCCTGCAGGCGATGCAGCCTGAGAGGGAACACCCGCGGCAAAAATCAAGCCAGCACAGCGTTCGCCGCCGCCGCCGCTCATCAAGCCCAGAGCTTTGAGCAACTGCTAATAATTGAGGAGGACCCAGGGTGAACTTTTTTTAAAAATTTTTATTTTTTTTTTATTGAGTTTTTATCTATATTTCAGCAGCTGGCGAGTTGAAGTTTGGAAAGATTGGAAAGACATGAATGGAATAGTGACAATACAACCGGAATAGTGACAATACGACCGTAAAAGCCGCAGTGTGAATTGTATATGAGACTTAGCGCTAACTTCACCAAAGTGGGACGGACTCGGCACAGATCCATGGTTGATAAATCCCTGAAAGGATATTATGGAGTCATCATCGCGTGCTTTGTGTTTGCGCGATAACTCAAAAACCATTTAAGAAGTACCTTTCAAACTTTATACTGATATAAACCTCCGTGAAAGGAAGAACTGGATTGATTTTGGGAAAGGTCGGTTGTACATTTCTGACTCTAGGGGGCTATTTAGATCCAAAAGTTCCATAATTCTTCAATCATTGTTACCATTTAGTCTGAATGCGCTGAAGGTCGTCTCTATCTTGCACACAGATTTTACTCACTAGGGGGAGCTATTTTATGAAAAACACCGTTTTTCACACATAACTTCCTAACAGTTGAGTCGATTCAGTTAATATTTGGTGCATGAGTGAGGAGGAAGGACAGGATTAGAAAGGAGACATCAGAGGGACAGTCCAGGTTAGACGTCCCGGATATAAAGTCAGAGAGGAGAGATGAGATGGTTCTGACCCGTGAAGAAGAGGAGGGATAGTGGATCCACTGGTAGAAGGATGCTGGAGACGGAGCTGCAGGCAGGAGAAGAAGGAGGAAGACCAAAGAGGAGGTTTCTGGATGTGGTGAGAGAGGACATGCAGTTGGTTCATGTGACAGAGGACGATACAAAGGACAGTGGAAGATGGAAATAGATGATCAGACCCTTAAAGGGAAGGTCCATCTCTAATCCGTTGCCGTCACTCGTGTCGTTGTCGCATAAACACGAGCTTCCAGTAGAAATTATTCCCTCACTTGTATCGACACGCCCGCTTTTCCCCTTTCAATTACCGTTGATCCGAGCAATTCGTCCGCAGCATTCGCCAGATTCCACTTACCGCCAGCTGAAAAGCCGCAGATTGTGTTTAAAGAACGAATCGTCTCCTTATTTCCCACGAAGACAGATGTTTGTTTGTTTCTTCTCCTCTTCCTCCTGCTTGTTGACTGAAAAGCAGAACTCTGAAGAACGTTCTTACGACCGTACGCCTTTTTCTGGACTCGTCTCGGCCACTTTCCTCCCCAGTTCATTACGCACACAATCTGTGACAGAGTACATTAGTTCTACGCACTGTACAGCTGCCAACCCCGCTAATCTAATAGTAATGTATAAATTCCTTCTGGCAGGCCAATAAAGCCGGGATTAGTTTCCCGGCGAAGGTACACTCTCGCAGCCGTTGACAGACGTGTGAAGCGAGCATTAGCATATCATCGGCGCGGCGTCTCTGGGGGGACGGAGACGCTCGGTAGTTTTTCCCCATCACCTCTGCAGCCCTGCAGTAGGAGCAGCGCTCAGCAGAGCTCTGATTGGGTTAGCAGTTACTTGATTTAATACCGGCTCAGTAGGACCGAGACGACTTCTGGGTTCATCGGCATCGCAGGTGGAGGGAGACGGGAGAAGAAGAGAGTGTCAGATGAATTATGCAAATAAGGGAGGAAAGGTCTGTTCTATATTGTTGTTGGGGGTTTTTTTTTTTTAAACAGTAAACTTTATTATTGTTTTTTTGGGTTGTTTTTTTTTTTTTTGCAGGAGACACTGATAAAGACAAACAATGCAAAGTGAGCTGAATGGAATTAAAGTGAAAATGGGACAAAGGTGCATTTAGCGCTTCTGCATTATTCATGAGGGTTTCAGATATTATCTCTGTGTGGGAAGGAGGAAAAAAAAGGATTTGTTCAGCAGTTGGCTACGACTGCAGGAGCTGCGACACAACTGTGAAAGCCACAGCACAGCTGTGAAAGTCACAGCACACCTTCAAAAGCATGGGAAAACCGCAAAAGTCACAGCACAACTGTAAAATTCACAGCACAACTGTAAAAGTAACAGCACACCTTCAAAAGCCACAGAACAACCGCAAAAGTCACAGCTCAACTGTAAAATTCACAGCACAAATGTAAAAGCCATAGCACAGCTGCAAAAGTCACAGCACAACTGCAAAAGTCACAGCAAAAGTTAGTCTCAACACAGCACACCTTCAAAAGCCACAGAACAACCGCAAAAGTCACAGCTCAACTGTAAAATTCACAGCACAAATGTAAAAGCCATAGCAAAAGTTAGTCTCAACACTGCTATAGGCACAACATAATTGTAAGCAGAATTGTCAAAGCCACAACACAATTGCAAAAGCCACAATACAGCTGTAAAAGTAGCGATACAATGACAAAAGTCACAATCCAACGTTAAGCGTCCTTGGGTCCATAGAAAGGCGCTATATAAGTCCAATTTATTATTATTCTAATTAAAAACCACGGCACAAGTGCAAAAGCTGCAACACAACTGCAATAGTCACAGCACAACTGTAGAAGCCATTGCAATAGCTGCAACACAACTGTTAAAGGCACAACACAACTATAAACAGAACTGTAAAAGCCACAACACAACTGTTAAAGCCACAACACAACTGTTAACTTAACTGTAAAAACCACAGCACAACTCCAAAAAGTTAGTCTCAACACAACTGCTAAAGGCACCAAATAATTGTAAACAAAACTGTCAAGGCCACAACACAACTACAAAAGCCACAATACAACTGTAAAAGACACAATACAATGACAAAAGTCACAACCCAACATTAAGCATCCTTGGGTTCATTGAAAGGCGCTATATAAGTCCAATTTATTATTATTATTATTATTAAAAGCCACAGCACAACTGCAAAAGCTGCTACACAACTGTTAAAGGCACAACTGTAAACATCTGTAAAACACAACTGTTAACTCAACTGTAAAAGCCACAACACAACTCCAAAAGTTATTCTCAACACAACTGCTAAAGGCACAACACAATTGTAAACAGAACTGTCAAAGCCACAATCCAAAAGTAAAAGCCACAAACCAACTGTAAAAGCCACAATCCAAAAGTAAAAGCCACAAACCAACTGTAAAAGCCACAAACCAACTGTAAAAGCCACAATATAATTAAATTTCAAAAGTAGCTTAAAGCAAATGTAATAGTCACAACACTGTAAAAGCCATAACTCGACAGTAGAATTAAACGTTTTTCTTTAATGTTTAAACCACGCGGACATTCCCCCGTCAGAGAGAGTCATTCATACACAGAAATGCTTTTATTCACTCCCACGTGATCAAAAAAGACGGGTCCATAAAGTGGAAGCCCTTCACACCGGGGGGGGGGGTTATTTCCAAACGATGGCGGAACATACAGCGGGCATATAAAGATGATAATCTGTCAGCTATAGAATCCTGGCTGTAGTGGAGGGTCACCTTCTCACAGGGAACGCTGGGAGGTAAAATGATGTTTTGTGGGATAGCCAACACTAAACTGCTTTTCCAAGGTCCCTCATAGCTTCTTCCCTCCCGTTATTAAAGCAGCAGCCTGAAGGCCTGCTCTATATTCATGACATAAACCCTGTTCATACATAATATTTGTGTTTAGTTCCCATCGTGTTCGGCTGCATTCACACGGCTGCAGCCGCGCCGACACCTTTATTGATCTCCGCACAATAAAGGAGCGCAGAACTACCTCTGGAAATTAGATTTTTATACTGCAGAAATATGCCGGCTGAAATTGCATTACCTGAGCACATTCATAACATTTTTAAACAAAGTTAAAAAATTAAATCTCCCGTCCTGGGGGCGCTGCTATTTCTCAAGATTACCCCTCGCTGCTGCTATCAACAAAATGATCTTTAGTCACAAAGAGACAAATTTGTCCCCAGGGAGGGAGTACATGAACGCCGTGGCTCTTATTTCCATACCTGGTGAGGTTGTTTTATAAAGTAGTCTCTTAAAATCTGTTTCTTTATTATATAAAACCTGTGATTTATTCAAATGCTGGTTTCTTCTTGCAGAAACAGATTCCTGTTTCCAATGCTTTTGATCGTGGATGTAATATCGTAGAAATGTGAAATCTATTTTACGCTGGGGAGGAATAAAATATTTATTATTAGGGCCTGGCATAACAAAAATAATGACAGGTATTTTCATAAGTCGTGTAGAGCAAAAGTCGAAATGCGAGAATAAAGTTCACGTGTAAAGAGTCGAGGGAAAAAATTTCAAAATGTTCAGAAAAAGTCAAAATGTCGAAAATAAAGTGGACATCTCGAGAAAAAGTCCAAATGTTGAAAATAGGGTCGACGCATGGATTAAAAATCGAAATGTTAATAAAAGTCGCAATGTCAAAAATAAGTTGACATGTTGGGAAAAGAGTTAAAATGTTGAGAATAAAGTCGACATGTCAGGGAATTAAGTCGAAACGTCGAAAATGGCACAGAAATGCAAAATTAAATAACTTGGACTAAATTTGCATCAATGGTCAAAAAATTATAGCCTAAAAACATTTGGCGATAAAGCTCCCCCTAGTGTCAGAAATATACAACCAACCGTTTCCATAATCGATCCAGTTCTTCCTCACACGAAATGTGGGTATAACATTTGAAAATGATCCATGAAATATTTTTTGAGGTATGTCTGGAAAACAGTATTTTCTGTAAAAAAATAAATAAATAAAGAAGAAGATTCCCCTGGTCAGTAAAATATGAAATTTTAGAGTAAAATATGATTTATACAAGATAAAAATCCAAATTTTCCAAAATCAGACCAGTGTTTGAGAATCAATGGCCCCAAAAACTTTTCCAGATAAAGCTCCCCCTACTTTCAGTAATATAACACCAATCTCTCCCAAAATCAACCCTGCTCTTCCTCGCACTGAGGTCTACGTTGGCACACAATTTGAAAATAATCCATGAATTAGTTTTTGAGTTATCGCGTTCACATGAAGGATCTTTGGCGGCGGAGACAAGAACGATTCCATAATATCCCCGACTTTTCGGGGATATATTAAAACATCCCAGTATAAAGGAGGACTTACGTCATCCAAGGGTCAAAGATGGAAGGTGCGCCAACACCCCCACACTTCCTCCTCCTCCTCATCCTCATGCTACATGTTCCCGTGAAGCATCTAGCAGGGAGCCGGCGCGATGCTCGCGCCTCCTGAGGGACGTCACTATTGATAACTGGGTTACGATTCATTTAATACCATTAGAGACTTGCTAGCCCTGTGCCTCACGTGGAAATATCATCCCGGCCCCCGTCTCCCACGCCGCGAGAGATTATGAAGGGTGATGAAGCAGCGGAACGGCGGAAGATCTGTCAAGTTAATAAAATGAACTCCAGGGAGAGCTCTTTTCAAAAGCATCGTTGAGGAATGTTCAAAGTAAGTGAGAGTTGATGGTCGCCACGGCAGTCGCGAACAAAAAATCCACGCGGAGGAGTTAAATCAAACACTTCCTGCTTTTGTTGACTGATGACCGAGACAGAGATGATTTCTGGAGGGTAGGAGGGAGGATTTAGACGCCATCTTTGATACCAGTTTCTGCTGGTAGGCAGAAAGGTGATAAAAGTGATATTGTTTCCAACTATTATTTCTGATATTTCTACCTTTACCTGCTACTGTAACGCTGGAAATTTCCCCGTCGCGGGACTAATAAATATCTTATCTTATCTTATCTTTAAATGGACTTTCAGGTTGGCAAAAATAACCAGATAAAATCGTCTATTATGCATTTTTTTTAAATCTTTTGTTGTTATACGAGGAAAAAAAAATAAAAAATCCCATCCATTCTATATTTTTGCCATCCCTTCCATCAGGTAATGTGAAGAGTGTTGGCTACGGCTGAAAGCAGAAATCAATATCCTAATATCCTGCTTTGTGAAACGGTACCCTCTCGAAGAAAAACTGTATTGATTCGGTAATGAATAGTTTAGAGTAGAAGAAAAGATTTGTGGCTCTGGCCCCTGTTGGGTTTCGACCCCTGATTTCTAACGAGCAGCGCCGTCCATCTTCAGCCGTTTGAATTCGTCGTCCCTGACGGCAAGGGTGTTATCCTTAAAAAGCCTCCAATCCCCTGCATTTTACAAGCGTCAACCCTAAAAACCCTAAAATATGATATTTTGAAATTCTGAATAAATCAGATGAACTTTTAAGAAATTATAGCCGGAAAAACTATGAATTTATAAATAAAGCTCCCCCTAGTGGGGGAAATATGCAGATGACTTTGCCAAAAATCCAATCCAGTGCTTCCTCACATTAAAGTCTACGTGGTTAGAACATTTTCGAATGATCCATGAAATTGTTTTTGAGTTATGGGGTTCAAATGTCAGGCTACAATATGCTACTATGGCTATGTTATCGTAGCATTCGACCCTTCGTTCGACTTTGACATTTCCGTGGGACAAGTGGACACTCTTTATTTAAAATAAAATGACAAATTGTTTGGTAAAGAATGCTTTTAAACAGCCAAAGAAAAACTTGAAAATAGTCCGTTTTAATTCAATAAGCTCAAACTTCTGGTAAAGTATGTGTTTAGAAAATTATTATTTGACTCTTTTGACACTTTTTTGGGGTTTTATCAAGTAATAATAACAATAATAGTAATACATTTAATTTATAATGCACTTTACTTTTGGATCAAATCTCAAAGTGCTACAAAGTAAAAGCAGATAAAAGCATCAATAAAAAATATGATAATAACTATATAAAAACCTGACCAAAAAGCAGCAATGTTAATTAAAGTTATAGGTTCTGCTAAAAAGGAAAGTTTTAAGTCCTTTTTTAAGTGTGTCAGTCGTCTGTGGAGCCCTCAGATGGTCAGGGAGGGCATTCCACAGACGAGGGGCAGCAGAACAGAAGGCCCGATCACCCATGGTGCTGAGCTTAGTCCGGGGAAGGAGGAGGCGGTATGAGTGGGTAGAACGGAGGGATCGTGTTGAGGTCAGTGGGAGAAGTCCACAAAAAACCCAATTTATCAAATAGAACTTCCTCTTCGGTGGTCGCTCTGACCTGTGGTGTCCCCCAGGGCTCCACCCTCGGTCCCCTTACTCTTTAAAATCTACATGCTGCCACTGGGTCACATTATTAACAGGTTTAGTCACATTTTTCAAAAAGAAACAGTGACTCAGAATGAGTTCAACCAAACAGGAATTTAATTAAATGCAAAAAAAAAAGAAAAAAGAACTAGCCCACTTCGGTAAAGTTAACGCGATCTTCGAGTCCAGAATCCAAACGACTTCAATTTAGCCCCAGACCTGAACTTTTAACTTGTTCTGTCCACGAAGTGGAAACTGTATCCAGCTTTAAACCTTTGAAGTCAACTATAACTTTATTCATACAGCACAAGTAAAAAACAACCAGCGTTGACCGAAGGGCTTTAAAAGTAAAAGGTACAAAAGGAAAACACGATATATCTTAAAATCACATACTAACATCAACTGGAATGATTAAAAAAAGAAAATAAAGTACAATAAAGGAACAACTATAAATAATAATAAAATGTTATGATGTCATCCCGAAAGAGGAAGACCAACGAGGATAGAACATTTCAGAATCGGGGGCGGATCTTATTTTGAAGGGGCGGGAGGTTCCACGGGTTCGGGCGCTGCTACGGCGAAGGGCTCGGTCCTCCTCGTGGGGTTTTGGGCTCAGAGGTCAAGCTGGAGGATGAATGTGAAAAAGTCCAGAGAGGAAGCCCTGCTGTTCACCTCGTCTCCAGGTCATCTTCTAACCAGCATGGGGTTCGTATCACACCTCCGTTAAGTCCGACCGTTTCCGTTAGATGGCTTTGATGGAGTCGTTTCAAAAGATCTGACGCAGGATTCCGTTTTGATAAAAAAAACCCGGACTTTGACGACCTCGGCAGGAGAAACCCCCGCGGTGATGGAGCCCGGCATGAAGCACCGCCCCTGACTTTGGTTTTAGATGCACTTTTTGAACCGTGTCGGTGTAAAAACATCCAAAGCTGCGTTGCTCCGGGGGGCTCCAGCTCAGCTTTTTTTTTTATTTTACAAACGCTGAGGTTAAGGGTGGTCTCCCACTGGGGGCTCATGTGCCGAAAATATATGCACGCTCCCACCATTTGCAGTGCAACGCCAATTTTTCTCTTTCTTGTATCTCAGGCAAACCACACAGACACGTGTTTTTCTTTTTGACATTTTGCATCAATCGATCAATCAAACCTTTAATTCTAGACCCCCCTTCATGCAAATTAAATGTAACAGAAAGTGCTTTACAAAAATCCAAACAATAACCCGCGCACACACGCGCATGCCTCTACACACAACACGTTGTAATTAAAGGAAAATAAAGCATGAATAGAAAATTAGTGCTCTTAAAAACAACGATCGATAGTGATTGATGGTTGATGGAGGGAAACGTCTCGGAGCAGACGGAGGAGAGAGTTTCCCGTCAGAATGCTGAAAAGCTCCGCGACGCGTTGTTCCTTAAATAAGGAACAACGACATGCCCCGTTGATTATGCAGCGTTTTTTAAAAATGTTTCTATCCAGGCCGCAAAACTTCTGCGCCGCTGCATCAGCTGATCAAAACTAGCACGAACCACATTTTTGAATAAGGAAGCTGCCAGCCGCTCTTTCAACTATCTTTTTTCCTCCGTCATATTCCTGCGGCGCCGCCTTTCTCCGGGCTCGTCTCTGGAAACGCTGCATATTCTGTAACGTCAGTGATATACGCACAGCTTTCTGATCTCTCGCCCTCGAGGGGGGGCTGATTGCATTCTACCCTGATTCCCTCTCTCTCTCTCTCTCTCTCTCTCTCGCTCTCTCGCCTCATAGATTCAGGAAGCAGAAGCTGTGTAACCAATTACGTTTGTACGACCATCTGCACCGCGATGGTTTCATCTGGCTGATGATAACGCGCCTATGTATGTTAATTCCGTCTCGCACCCTTGCTCTAGTTGACAGAGTTACGTTCTGTGTAATTCTGCCGGAGTTGTTAAAGAAGGTGTTCTGGGAAACAGAGAAGGAATTTGCTGACTATGACTGCATATTTATACCCCCCCCATCCCCCCCGAAAAAGGGAATATATCTCTTTCGATCCTCTGTGTGAATTATCGATCATTTTCCGATTTTACAACCCTATAGACCCTTGTGCGAGGAAGAACTGGATGGATTTTGGGAAAGAAAAGTTGCATTTTTCCACCACTAGGGGGTTCTTTAGCTCCAAAAAATCACAGTTTCGGGGCCGTAATTTCTCAACCGTTGGTCCGATTTAGTCCACATATGGTTCATACGAATCAACTCAAGGGACTTTATCTCGTTTAAATCATATAATACTCTAATAGTTTATATTTTACTCGCTAGGGCAGCTTTTTGGGGGACATAACTCCAATTTAGTCCAAATTTGCCTTAAAGCGTTGGACAGACGGTTATTTCTTGTCAAGCTGATACGTTCCGAAGGCAAATATACAAAATACATTGTACAGGATTTGAGTTCACATCGTGGAAAATGACTACAAAATTTAAAAAAATCACACAATTGTAAGAATTCATTCATTGTTTGAGTCTTTTATCCAATAAAAGGAGCCATTCTGGGTCAAACAGTAACTTTTAAGGCTGGACTTACATCAAACAATTTAGGATTCATTTTTGTTTGATTCCAACCCACACTGTACGAATTATGCTAATTATGCTAATGATGCTAACATGCTAGTACGAGAAGTACGAAGAGATGGAAAATGACAGAAAAGTGAATAAAAGGCTGACGTACAATCCCTGGTGAGTAGGAGGTGACGATGAAGGCTGTGAGAAGAGGAGCAGTCACATCCGTACTTGAGTGAATATAGCTGTTGCATTACGAACTCCTCATTTCACCGCGCGTGAGGTGAAATGGTGAACCGAAGCAATTAGCAGCCGAGTCTTTGATGATGCAGCAACCAGAACCGACGGCGTACATCAGACGACGCAGACAAACGTGTGAGCGTGATTCTCTGATGATCCGTACTTGGTTTGGTTGCTCTGCGGTGGTTCTGCATCCAGTGGAGCGGGATTAAAGTTGCAAGATATTATCCAGCAGGGGGGGGGGGCAAAGTCTCCTGATCCTGTATTTGACATATTATATGGGAATATTTAATTATCGGGCCGCATCTGCAGCCAAACTCCTGATCTACAGGAGTAGATACGGTGTTTGTGCCACACACACACACACACATATATATATATATATATATATATATATATATATATATATATATATATATATATATATATACATATATGTTTTTGTTGGATGACCATACACATGCTCTTTCAGGGATGGGTCAAATGCAGAAAAAATAATTTCACTCTGATGTACTCTGTATGGATGTATGTGATCAATACTGTGATCAATACCTACCTACCTATATCTATCTAGATCTCTCTCTCTCTCTCTCTCTCTCTCTCTCTCTACCTACCTACCTACCTATCTATCTGCCTATCTATCTATCTATCTATCTATCTATCTCTCTATCTCTCTCTCTCTCTCTCTCTCTCTCTACCTACCTACCTACCTCCCTCCCTCTCTCTCTCTCTCTCTCTCTCTCTCTACCTACCTACCTATCTATCTGCCTATCTATCTCTCTCTCTCTCCATCCATCCAACCTCTCTCTATCTCCCACTCCCTCTCCCTCTCTCCATCCATCCATCTGGCTCTATTGTTGCCCTTCATAGTTGCCCTTCCGTCCCTCCTGACTCTTTTCTGATAGTTTGTCTCTCCTCAGTTGTCAGTTCCTCCTGGATGTTCCTCCAGGTTCAGGACACATTCCATCCTTCTCCACATCTCCCAAGTCGTCTTCCACTGGTTCCTGTCTACGTTTGTGTTTTCTGGTTCTTTCTTGAATCAACGTTTTAGTTATTTTTTCAGGAGTTGAAGGCTTTGGACTCGGATTCAGTTCTGCCGGCTTGTACAACCGGTCGGATAGTTTAAAATTAAAAAATTCAAATAAAAAATAAAATCACTGATTTAAACTTCTTGTTCATTTCTGAACTGCTCAGTGGATAAACTTCAGTTCATGCCGTGAGTTAACTCAACTCAGCTAACTAGACCTACGCCTTCGTCCCCCACAGCCAGGGTTTATCCGCGAAAAAGTCCCCATTCCCCTGCGTTGTACAAGCAATCCCCCAATTTGAACCCCTCAAATTGAAATTTGAAGTTGTTATCCATAAAAGAAAATTCTGAAGTATTTGATCAGAATATGGGTAATATATGATAAATAGAATAATTGTCTCCTTGAATCAATTCATATGCAACAAATGATATCAATCCAGCTCTTCCTCACACTAGAATCTATGTGGGCATGAAATTTGAAAATGATTCATGAAAACTTATTTGGGTTAATTACAGAAAACAGTGATTTTCGTGTAAAAAAAAACTCCCCCTAGTGGTTAGAATATGATATATTTAGAAGAAGGCTCTCCTGGAGTTCATTCATACGCACCAAATCTGGACTAAATGGGACCAACGGTTAGGAAGTTATGTTCTAAAAACTTAAGTTTTTAAAAAATGCTCCCTCTAGTGAGTAAAATATGAACTATTAGAGTAAATCACAACGTATGAATGATAGATCTCCTCGAGTCAATTCATAAGCACCAAGTTTGTACCAAATCTGACAACAGTTGAGGAACTATATAGATAGATAAAGCCCCCCCCCCTGGTGTCAGAAATATACAACCAAACTCTCCGAAAATCCCTCCAGTTCTTCCTCATAATGATCCATAAAATAGTTCTTGAGTTATGGCGTCAACACGAAGGATCTGCGGCAGCGGTGACAATTCCATAATATAATATATTAAAAACATAATAAGACGACTCAAAAAATCAAAAGTTATTTCATGGATCATTTTAAAAAAATTTTTTACCGCCATAGACCAAAGTGTGAGGAAGAACTGGAATGACTTTGGGAAAGGGTCAGTTGCTTACTGTTCCGGCCTCAGGGGGGCTTTGTGTCCAAAATCACAGTTTTTATGACAGTTGGTCCAGTTTAGTGTCCCTGAATCGACTCAAAAAAAACTATCTTGTATTTGTCGTATTCCACTCTAATAGTTCCTGTTTTACTCACTAGGGGGAACTTTTCTTCAAAAGAAAGATGAACATATTGGGTTGATTTGACACCAAAATTAAATTGGGATCATTCTGCCCAAGGAAATCTACCTTGTAATTGTCATTTTTTTTGTTGATTATTTATTATTTATATTTATTTGAGTTATTATTCATATTTTGACTTTTCTCTTTCTTTTTTGACTATAACTTCCCAACCATACGTCCAATTATGTCCAAATTTACAGACAGGAATCTAAGGAGATTTATCTTGTTAATGTATTATTTCACCATAATAGTTCATCTTTTACTCACTAGGGGGAGTTTTTTATAGAAAACACACTCATCCGTTACTTTCCAACAATCATTCCAGGCTTTTGTGAATTAAGTTGATGTGAATGGACACGAGGAGAAAAACCAGCTAACTGTTTTTCGCAATTTGAGATTTGATCCAAAGGTAAAGTGCGTTATAAATTAAATGTATTATTATTATTATTATTATTATTATTATTATTATTTAATCTGGTCTTAGAGCAGACTAAATGCTGTCATCATAGAAATAGTTATAGGTTGAGTCTATATGGACTGTTTGAGATTATTGATGAGTCATGTTTAATTTGAGGAGTTTTATTAGGAGGGGGGGGTTTGCTTGTACAATGCAGGGGATCAGGGGCCTTTCTGGGGGATATACCCTTGGATACTCAGCTCTAGTTTTATACAATTCATAAAGTGAACTCCAAACGACTCTGTTACAAATTTAAATTTAAATGCCATGCCTCGTTTGATTAATATTCAGTGTGTGTGTGTGTGTGTGTGTGTGTGTGTGTGTTTTGTCCTTGCCTTCACCCCCCCACAGCCTCACAGTACTGGGGGAACTGGTAGAACTCTTAGACATTTAATCAACAATCTAACAACTCAGGACATGTGGGAGGAGCCGACGGGCGGCGTGGACTTCATTTCTTCGCGGATGTTCTCACTGCTGCGAGTCGGAGCGCGGCGCGTGAAGTCGTCTCCGTGAAACTGTCACACGCTAGAATTGTTGACACGTTACCGTGGAGACTGCTGGTCCGGCCTTCCGGACTGAAGACTGCTGGAGAGCGTATGTTCCTTCCTCTTTGAAATCTCAGTGCACTTATGTTTCTGTCTGCTGTCGCGGTTGAAGCTGAGAGCAGCCGACATCACGGCAGCAGCCAGGAAACCCGCGGGAAGCAGCGGCGACGTCCCGTTGACATATTAATGATGTCATACGGCGGCTAACAGCCTCATGATGCTCATGTTGATGTCTGCGCCGGTGACCCCGACAGCGAGGGTCTATCCCCGAGAAACCCACAATCCCCATGTATAAATATACATGCTTATATGAAATGTCGACTTTTTTCACAACATTTCAACTTTTTCCTTTAGATTTCGACTCTATTCTCAACATTTTGACTCTATTCTCAACATTTTGACTCTATTCACAACATTTCACCTTTTTATCGTTCAGTCCAGTTTGTTCCCGACATTTTTCTCGACAGGTTGACTTTATTCCCAACGTCTCAACTTTAATCTCTTAATGTCGACTTTTTCCACCGGAATGAAATATGAAAAAAAAAAATCTTCCTCTTCTCATTTTAACATTCTTAAGCCTGGCCCCTAATATAACTTCGTACAAACAGACCATAATTACTCAACCTGACTATTTCGATGAAGTCAGCAGTCTGCGTGTTTAATATGAACAATGACATAATCCACTCGTCCATATCATTATGACTAAGTAGCAGCTGGCCGATACCGATCTGGGTATTCCAGATGTTCCTTCTCCATTCCCGCTCATTCTCAGATGAAGCGTTCCTGGAACAGATGAGAGTTGTGAGCTCATAGATACGATCCGCTGAAATGCTCTTCCTCAGCCTGAGACACAGGAGGAGGAGGAGGAGGAGGAGCCTGGAGGAGAGTTGGCGCTCCGTCCCGCTGAGATGAGGTGGATCATCATCTGATTGGAATTCCACCAGGCGAGCTCCTGGAGGTTTTTCTCCAGTCACGTCCAACCGAGGTCAACCTCTGGACATCAATGTAAAAACTCCAACATCCAATAATAGCTGGATTTTTTTCCCCCATCTCATTTGATACCTGACGCAACAAATCCCTACTTGAATCTCCGACTGCGGACCGAAGGAGCGGAGGGAGGGAGGCGGCGTTCTGCCTCCCGCGATGGCGCGCGAGTCCCGCCGGCAACAACGCCGCCGCCGCCGCCGCCGCCGCTCTCTCCGCGGCGGCGTGATTCCTCGCTGATCTCATCCATCATTTATGCAGAGCTCTCCATTACGCCGTCATCTGAATGAGAGGATAGTGAGGGCCTCCCCTTTCCAGCTCTAAAGGTCAGTGATTGAATATAGTGCTCATGCAGAAAGTAACCCGATTTCCCTCCCATGGTTCTGCTATAATTCCGGGCTTTAGCGCTTTGGTAAATAACATTGCCGACTTAGTATGCGGCAGAACTGCTGCATTAATCTTCCCGGGGAGTTGGCGGGATTACTCTCTGCCAATTTAAGCTTTGGAATTGGGGAATTTTTTTTTTTTTACCGATTCCAGGCTTCGCAGCATTCTCCCTCCGCACTGATCCGGTGCGTGTTGCGGCCCGTTCTATCGGGCCCAGTGTGAGAAGAACCGCCTCCAGCGTCTGCGCGGCCGTGGAGTCAGCTGACCAGCTGTTGAGAGCGGGAAAACACGCCTCTCCCCGATGATCACCCTGTGGTTCTTAAGCGCCTGGCCGTTGGTTCTGAGCGAATCTTTCAGTTGAACTTTGGACTAATGTCACCCGGACCTCCTGCCGAGCGTCACGATGCTGCGCCCGACTCCAGATTGAGGGAGAACCGCTGGCGTCTCAGCACAGCGCCCGCCTCAATTAGTGCGGCGACGTCCTCTCAGCTTTCTGGCGGATGGTTCCGAGTGCGAAAGCGGAGATGGAGGCCTTGAGGCTCCGTCGCGGCTCCCCTCCTTTAATGCGTCTGATTGATGATACTTTAAGTGCCTCGACCCGCTTTGTTGTTTTTTTTTCTTTGCAGATCGCTGATTCAGAGCAAAGCCGGTGTCGATCTGAGCAGCGCCGGAAGCTGAGCAGCATTCAAGGCAACGACGGTTTTCAGAAAAGTAAGCAGTCAGATGAGGTTTAATGACTTTTCTGCGGGTGGGGTCGATAAACGAGAGGCTTTTATGTAGAAGAAGAAGAAGAAAATGTGTTTTTACAGAACATTTATGCAAATAAAAAGAACACAATATGATTCAAAAGGACAATAAAAGTATAAAAACATATATTTATTAATGTATTAATACACATTTCTTTCATATTAATCATTTAAATGATTATTATATTAAATACATTTATAGATAAATAAAAGAAATCTAGTAAAATAGGGCTACGCAGAGAATAAAAAGAAAATAATTTATTTTATAAATATATTTAATCAATTCTATTTATAGATTTAAAAAAAAAAATTAAATAAGTAAGTAATTCATTTGAAGAATTTCATTGATTCATGTATTTGATTTATTATATTTCCAGATGAAAATGAATCAATCAAAAAAGGGATTTGCAGAAAAATGTAAATGTAGATTATAAACTGACTACATATTAAAGTGTACCCAGCCCTTTAAGGGGTCCTCAGCCGGTGTTCTTCTAGTGCCGGTCCAGAAGCCCGGGAGAGTTGCGTCAGGAAGGGCATCCGGCGTAACACCTATGCCAAATCAATATGCGGAGCAGGAAACTGATTTCCAAACCAGATCTGTCGGAGCCTGGGTTACTAAATACCGTCACTCTGAGCGAGAGGGGCACCGGTTGTCACTCTGGGAGGAAACAGCTGATCCGCCGTGGAAACGGCGGAAAGAGGAAGCAGAAGACGAAGACTTCCACATCATAGTCAGACTTAGCTGTAAAAAGTACTTAACAACACAAACCACACCTGCTTTCCTTCATTATGAACATCTTCAGGTGATGCTCTGTTGCCGCAAACAACACGGATACTACAAATCCCAGAATGCACTGCGATAGCCGTCCACGTCAACGAAGAGCGGTCCGCACTCCCTCCTTACCTCCCCGCCTCCTCTTTTTCTCATATGTCACAGTTTGTCCGGTCGCTCTGTAGGCGGTTGATGACTGTTTTCTGAGGAGCAGCTGCTCCTGACTGCAGGAACAGATACGAGGAGCAAATGTCTGCTTTTACTGTTTGATTGTGACGGAAGAAATCCGTTCAGAGTCGTTTAAAGTTGCCTTTTTTGTTGATATTGTTACTTAAAAACTGATAGTTTTTAGGTGGAACTTGAAAGATATTGTTTTGCCGCTGTTTTTTTTTTTTATGCCTGTTTTTAAAAACGTTTTTGTCGGAAATGACTCTGTGGAACTCTGCTGGTGGAGAGAGACGTAAACATGAGTTATGCTGACCTATTTTGAATTTTATCTGTAATTGGACTGTGTTTTTTTTTTTCTTTGGATTGTTCATAATTCTATAAAATGGATAAATAGAATAAGAATAAATAATATAATAATAACTCAGAATAAAGAAAGAAGACAATTTAAGTTGTTTTTAAATTTGACCCCCCCTCTGTTATAGAGTTTGACACCCCGGTTCTGGAGTATTAGTGAACTCACTCAGCAAATGACTTTATCTTTATTCTTTCTCTTTATTAGTGTGTTATCCCTCACATTAGTCAGATGAAGGAACAACATCTCTGAGTGCCACACACACACGCACACACACACACACACACACACAAACACACACACACAAGAACACTTACACACTGACACACAAACACATGAACAAGTACACGCTGACACACACAGATACCAAAACACATACACACACACACACACACTCACAGACACACACACACAAAAACATGAACACATTCACACTGACATACATGCGCACACGCAGACACACACACACACACACACACACGACTCATTTGAATGATGACTAAAGGGAGACTGTCAGGAGAAGACCTGACGGGTCTCTGTGGTACCGACTGTGTGAGACATCAGACGGCTTTGATAACAGAAGCCTGGTGGTCACCCCCCAGCTGGGGGGTCTCAGATCAACCAAGAGAGACAGCTGGAGGCTCCCTCCTCACCGCCTGTCCTCTCTCCTCCCTCCTCACCGCCTGTCCTTTCTCCTCCCTCCTCACCACCTGTCCTCTCTCCTCACTGCCTGTCCTCTCTCCTCCCTCCTCACCGCCTGTCCTCTCTCCTCCCCCCTCACCGCCTTTCCTCTCTCCTCCCTCCTCACCGCCTGTCCTCTCTCCTCCCTCCTCACCACCTGTCCTCTCTCCTCACTGTCTGTCCTCTCTCCTCCCTCCTCACTGCCTGTCCTCTGTCCTCCCTCCTCACCGCCTGTCCTCTCTCCTCCCTCCTCACTGCCTGTCCTCTGTCCTCCCTCCTCACCGCCTGTCCTCTCTCCTCCCTCCTCACCGCCTGTCCTCTCTCCTCCCTCCTCACCACCTGTCCTCTCTCCTCACTGTCTGTCCTCTTTCCTCTCTCCTCACTGTCTGTCCTCTCTCCTCCCTCCTCACTGTCTGTCCTCTCTCCTCCCTCCTCACTGCCTGTCCTCTGTCCTCCCTCCTCACTGCCTGTCCTCTCTCCTCCCTCCTCACTGCCTGTCCTCTCTCCTCCCTCCTCACCGCCTGTCCTTTCTCCTCCCTCCTCACCGCCTGTCCTCTCTCCTCCCTCCTCACCGCCTGTCCTGTCTCCTCCCTCCTCTTAACTTGCCTCGGCTGACAGTCTTAGGCATTTAGGTGTGTAATTATTTATTTAGCTCCGTTGTTTTCTTTCCTCTCTCTTTCCCTCCCCTCGCATGAAAACAATGTTCTCATGGCCCGATTCATGATTTGGGTTAATAGAAATTAAATACATTCCGTCTCCATTCCCCGCCGGGGCTCTTAGGCGAACAGAGATGGAGAGGATTCCTCAGAAAAGCGACGTAAAGGCTATAATTGCTCGACAAAGACGTGTTTCCATAACGTCAAATTAGCAGGTGTAGGAGGCCGGCGCTGTGGTCTCAGAGAAACGGAGGAGATAAAGCCTCTCCCGCTTTTTCTCCCCGCTGTTTGTGTCTGGACTCTAATCCTATCAAAGGCTGGGATTTTTTTTGTTTTTGATTTTCTTCTCTGAATGCTGAGATCCTCCTCTGCTGCTCATTGGTGATTGTTCACTTCCAAACAAACATCTGGGAGCGTAAATACACCTAATCCCCTTCCTGGCAGCTACCACCCCCCCCAAAAAAATAAATAAATACAGTCACCTCTCCCAGAGCGTAAACATCCAAACACAAGAAATGGATGGACGGCGGGATAAACAAGAAAAATAAAGAGCTGCTGTCAGAACCACGGGTTTGATGCGACTCGTTCTTTGATGTCTGTTGAATGAATGTGAGGCATTTGTGACGGAGCGTTTCTTCTTTGTGTCTCCGTTTAAACGACATTTTCCCGCCAAAATTACTCCACTGTGGGTCCAAATTTGGTGCATTTGAAAGGACCTGAGAAGATCTACCTGGTGTACATCGTGTCTTTCTCTAAGAGTTAATACTTTACTCACTAGGGGGCGCTTTCCCTGTTATGTTTTTTACAACAAAAAAAATATGATGTACAAACTTCCCATTTCATTTATGGAGTTTAATCAGAAGGATTGTACAACGCAGGGAATCGGGGACTTTTCTGGGATTTACCCTTGCTGTCGGGGACCTCTTCACGGACCCGTGAAGAAGAGGAGGGGCAGTGGATCTACTGGTAGAAGGATGCTGGAGATGGAGCTGCCAGGCGGGAGAAGAAGCAGGAAGATCAAAGAGGAGGTTTCTGGACGTGGTGAGAGAGGACATGCAGTTGGTTGCTATGACAGAGGAAGCATTAGCATTTCGTTCCATTTTCATTAAGCGCCGCGTGAATAAAACGTTATATCGTATTCTCCTTCTATGGCTTACAGTACGTTCCGCGCGCGGATCTTAATTGCTGCTTGAAACTGGAGTGCGTCGTCACCAGCCTCCGTTGTTCGCATAAGGAAATTGAATTGAAGAGACTGGAGGGTTTGAGGGCCACGTTAACTGTGCAGTCATGTTTAGTAATAACTGTGCAGTCATGTTTAGTAATAACTGTGCAGTCATGTTTAGTAATGAGTAGTAATGGAACACACACCTCCCGTTTATCTCATAAAGAGGGAAAACATGACGACGGCGTTCGCGGGAAACAAGATGATTGGCTTCTTCTTCTACTTCTACTTCTTCTCAACACTTAACAAGCAGCGGCGACGACTGTCGGTCTGTTCTTGATACGTTCCTCCTTGATCCTGTGACCATAAACTAAAGAGAAGGTATGACATAATAAAAACCTGACTCACATTTCCATCCAAAATGAATCAGGCAGAAATATTCGCCGCCTACAACGAGACCATCAAAACTGCTTAGCGGTTATGGAGGTACTTAGACGCGGAGAGCTTTTCATTAGCCTTTCTCGCACTTGACAGTTCAATGAAAAAAAAAAACCTGCATGGAGTCCACGTCATGCGACAGAAGGCTTTTTCAGCGCGGCGGCATGAGGGTCTTTTGAGGAGGGCGAGCGTGAGCTGAACACGAGTATCCAGAGGCGTTTGTTCTAGATTCAATAAGCAATAACCGTCTCGCCGTCAACCCCGACTTAATCCTCTTTACTATAATAACCACACGTGTGTGACACCGGATGAACCGAAGCGCCGACGCGGTTTGTTTGTGCTGCTCTAATCTTTCATGGCGACGGACGGAAAAGGACTTAATGAGCTATGCTAATCAATATCTCTGTATTAATAACGGATCAAAAGGATTATGGGTAATGCGAATGGGGTCACATGTGACGACAAGGCCACGGATTTGTTTTGCGTGAGCTTTTTTTTCACCCTTTTCATAATGGATTTATTTTCTTTTTATCTCATTTTTTATTAATTTATTATTATTTTTTTAAATTGTTATTATTAAACTTTATTTAAAACATTGAACGGAACAATTTGATAACATGAACAACTCAGACATTAGCTCACATGTTATCAAATATATATATATATATATATATATATATATATATATATAAAAATTTGATATAAAACATAATCATTCATATACTACTTTATGCATTCTGATCATGTGACACCGGTTAATGTAATCCATTACTGCTGAACCGTACTTCTACATGAGTCATGGTTTAACTTCACATTGAAGCGGATCGATAGCTATAAACTTAGCCCAAGTTCAAAGTGAGGCGTCAAAAACTGCGATGTCCGTTTTGGATTGTTTTTAAGGAGGGACCGACAATGAAGTATGGATGAATGTTTATATATGTGAAATGTTTTATATGTGAGAGTGTTAGAGTGTTATCAAGGATGACTGATGGCCTGAGTGTACAAAAGGATAGTCCTCCTGAAGGAACTTTTGCTACGGCTTCAACTGAAATAATCTAAGATCCAGTACGGTTTAATAGGACCACCCACCTCACTGACCCTCGGTCAACCACGAGTCTGTTGCCGGATCACCTTTTCCTCCCTTAGACCACCTGGGTAGGTACTAACCATCGTAGACTGGGACCCCCCCATGGAGACCAGTTTTGGCGATGCACTGACCCAGTCGTCTGGCACATAAATGGTAAGTGGACTTTTCTAGTCTGCTCGACCACACAAACACGACTCAGCATTCACCCGTTCACACAATCATTCACGCGGTGATGACTGAGGCCGCCATGCAAGACGGCGCCTGCTCGTCATGACGCCGTCACTCACACACCAATGGAAAAGCCATTGGGAGCGACGTGGGGTTTAGCGTCTTGCTCAAGGACACTTATTTGGCTCTTCTCTTCCATTGGTTGTAATATTATGGCCGACCAGTCTGAGGTGGAATGCAATCGGCATCAGGAGAAGGTTTGTTCTCTCTCTCCAGATGCAGAACTTAACTTGGAGAATGATTTGGTCGGGGTGACTGAGTGGGCTGTTCTTGTCAATAAGTCTTCTTGTCTGGCAGAACTGGCTGTTTTTTTTTTTTTTATGAAAAACCTTTTCTCTCTTTTTTTTTTTTCTCAAATATTGACTGTGTTTCTGTAAGCGGCAAGTTAGGATATCAAATACAGTGAACGCAATGTCTTGTCCTATTGTTGTCAGACTTCCTGTGTTTATGCTGTTATAAAGGCGGACTGCTTTGAGAAGTCTGCGTCGTGTTGTTACCATAAAACACAAGATAGCTGTCAGGAACGGAGGCAAACTGGCTTTTCACTGTGATGTATTACTTTCCCTCGGTCTCAAGCTTCTGCTCGTACATTTTAATAGTCTAGGGGAAAAATAACCGGGTGTAGTTTCTGTCTGAAATATGCATCTAAGCGTCTAAAAGCTGGTTTTCTATTATGGACAGTGAGTAACAAACAACGAAGCAGAATATCTGATGTTGCATTTAATGGAATAAATCTAATTATGTTTATTATTTCCCCCGGATGCGAGATATTATCTTCAATATTCTTGCCTTCTTATCGACGAGTATGGAGATAATGATTGTCAACGATGTAACCGATAAGCCTGGCGCAGGCGGGGTCAAAGGTCAAACACTGGGTAGAACAGATTAAGTCCAATAAGGGTCTTAACCAGAACTTTTTTATCATTGATGCACAGCACAACATAGTGAAATCATTTTTCTGCATTTGACCCGTACCTGAGGAGCAGAACCCAGTCCCTCAGGGTCTTACTCAAGGACCCTTCAAGATGTCGACTGCTGGGATCCAACCGCTGATCCTGGAGATGACCTCTATTTAGGAGACTGGATACTGGTGGTAGTGGCTGATGACTCTGCAGGGGTTGAAGCATGTGCGAGTACCAGTTATTTATATAAATATAAATACATCAGTAAGGCCGCAGTCTCCACCCCCAACAAGACGCTCAAGCAAGACTTTTGGCGTTGACCTTTGGACTTTTATGAGAGTACTGTCAATGCAGCGTTGGTTGTCAGAACCGGAACCAGTCCAACAGCGCCGACATAGCAGAGATAGAGATAGCAGACAACTACAACTAGAAAATTATACTTCAAACCGTCCTACAAACCCACTTTATAGCGGCCCTACAAACCGCCAAAAAGTCGCTGAACGAACAAACGCATGTCGTAAATGATTAAAGAGACTATTCTGGATTTACAATCCCGCTTACGGTTTACGGTTGCGAACGTTACTTTGTGATGCGATAAATAGTCTAGAGCCAAGTCACAAGATAGAAGGTAGACACCGGCCAATGTGTGGCCGAGTTGGAAAAACGCAGAACGTGTGGCGATAACAGCCAATTAGTCGAGGTCATGTGACTCCTATGTGGTGATCAAAGCGCACCACGTCACTGCAGGAGTTACGGAGTCGTACCTCACATCAAATAGCGGCTGCCTGCATTTGAGCCACTTTGAAAGCCTGTTTTCCAGTATTTCTTTTTTTCGGCGCCTTTTCTAGTTTCAGTGTCTCTAATTTGTGACACTGGTGAAAATAGAATATTAGTTTTGTATTCAGTGCTGGAGGGGCTTTGCAGAGTTCATGAATATCTCAGAGTTGTGAAGGAAAATGACTTTAATTTTCTTTTATCATCTGTTTTTTGTTGTTTTTATTAGATTTCTTTCTCTAACAGTAACACTGTTAGTCGCCTCGGCTCGGAAATGTGAGACGCACCCGACCTGCCATTTATTATGATATTCACAATGACTACATGGTGGTTCTTTTTCATTTGAAGGTGAGCCGTGAAACTTGGTTTGTTTTAATTTATAAAGGAAATATGAATGTTGAGTATGAACAAATATTAGGAGATGACGACAAATTCTACTAAATTGTATCAAATGGGTCTAATTTCAAATGAATCGTTCCCGAAGTTTATCATAGACTGTCCATCCAGATGCATTTTGTTCTTTAAGATAAGGATGCCCACCCCTACAAGTCACCTTTGTGCACATTTGGGTCAGTACAGCGCTGGCGCGCCTTTATTCCGCCCCATCATTCGGTAAAAAACGTTCTGAATGTCTCACCGTTGGGTTTGTGTCTATTCGCCTCTGTGGTGGCAGTGGAGGTTGCTAGAAAGGAAAATCAGGCAGGGGGGGGAAAGGAAAGATGGGGGTGTGATGTTTTGACGACGCACCATGTGCGCCGCCCACGGCGAGAAGACGTAGAAAGCGGCGAGTAGGTTTCAGCCGCTGACTCAAAGACAGAGATGGTCGGAAAACTTCTTCTGTATTCAGAGTCAGAATAAAGTTTGTCAGCTACTTTCTGTCAGAGCAGACGATGGGGGTCAGGGGTCGTGTAACAAAAAAAAGGAAATGTTCTGCATACAGCTCTTATAGATACAGCATCAGGCGTCTCGTTAGGAACCGACACTACCGTGAAGTTGGAATAATACTGATGATCCTGTTACGTAAACTCTTTAGCTTGAGGCAGCAACCCAACCCAACCCGAATGAGACAATCCAACGTTCTATGGCCGACAACCATGTCCTCAGATTTGCCGCTGCAGACTCAACTACAAACCACTCCAGTGTGCGCTGAAGATCACGGACTGATGAAGCCAACAGAACCACATCGTCTGCAAAAAAAGCAGAGATGCAATTCTGAGCTCTTAGAACCGGACTCTCTTCCCACCATGACTGCACTTTCAGATCCTGCTCATGGTGGTCATCTTCCTCCATTCGCTCTTTATCCATTCCATGGAGGGGCGTGGTCTTCCATGATAATTCTTCATCAAACCTCTGTTTCCTACTGGCGGACTGAAGAATCCCCCAGAATGTGCCGAGCTGAGTATATTCTCTAAAAGTCCCCAATCCCCCTGTGTTTGACAATCATTCCCCCTGATTGAACTCAAACGTTAAGTTAAGTTCCGAGGTATTTTTGGTAAAATAGCTCCACGGAGTGAGTAAGAACTATTACTAGTACATATAACTAGTATGAACTTTGAGGGTAAAATGTTATATAAATATGTGATGGAGTTCCTGGAGTCGGTTCAGATGCACTAAGTTGGGACTGAATTGGACCGATGGCTAAGAAGTTTTGTACGATAAAAAAAAGCGTTTTTTGTAAAAAAGTTATGGCCCCAAAAAGTTTTGGACATAAAGCTCCTCCTAATGTCAGAACTGTACAACTGACCTTTCCCAAAAATAAATCCTGTTCATCCTCACACTAAGGTCTATGTGAGTATAAAATTTGAGAATGATCCACTAAATACTTTTTGAGTTATATCTGGAAAACGTTGTTTTTCATGATAAAAAGCTCCCCCTAGTGAATAAAATATGAACCACTAGAGTAGAATATGATATTTACAGAACAGATCTCCTCGGGTCGATTCATAAGCACCACATTTGGACTAAGTCGGACCAAGGTTTGAAAAATTATGGCCTGACAATTTTGGAAGTAAATGTCAGAAATATTCAACCGAAATTTCCAAAAAATGAGTCCAGTTCATCCTCGCACTAAGGTCTATGGGGTCAGTAAATTTGAAAATGATCCATGAAATAGTTTTTGAGTAATCGTTGTAAGCATCTCATCCCCAGTGAGAACATATCTGTACTCACGTTAGCACAGCTGCTAGCTGCAGCCGGGTCAAGCTTGCTCATCAGTACCATCACCAATTGGATCACTATGGACTGCAGGCGCATTAGAAATGTTGAAGACCAGCTTCAAAACATTATCCAGTTCGCCTCAGGACAGCCACACTCCAGGGGAACAGTCGCCCTAAAAATACCACGAGCTGTCTGGCAGTGAAGAGGCAAACCAGGCGAAACCGTTGGCGCCAGCTTTTGTGTGAGATTTCTCTTTGCAAACAATTTAGAAGCAAGCTGTTTGGTGGCAGACGTTACTTTTTAACTCTTCTTCATACAGTCATCGCAGATTAAGTCTGCTGATAATTATGGATGTTTTGGGTGAAACTCAACTGAGATGTTAAAACAAAACGACTTTCTGTTATCTTGTTCGCCTCATTATCATGTCTTTTCACTTTGCCTTTATGGAATTCATTTAAGGAAGTTGTGGGGCCCATTCTTCAGCATTCAGTACTTTGAGTAACCTTTGAACTTTCACTGGATGGCACTTATATAACTTTGCTTGACTGGGGTCTTAAACTCGATTCATATCTGTCCAAAGAGATTAATCCATAGATCTCTAGACCCGTAAAAGTCCTCCAGTGTGGTTTCATGTGCGATTATGACCTTTCCAGGATTTGTGATCCTTCGTGAAAATGTTTTAGGTTCAATTTCCTGACGAAGAAAGTTATTGGCAAACATATTGACCTCATCTCTATATATCATAAGTGTGTTGTTGAAGTCTTCTTAAAGACCTGTTACAAAATAAAGGATTTACAAACATGATTGAAGATGTTTTTGTTGTGTTTCCAGCATTTACTCAGTTAATAAACTACAGAAACACAACAACCCCGCAAAAAAAAAGAAGCAGTGTACTACCAGTGCTAGTCGCAAGCCCGGATAAATGGTTCAGGTCGGGGTAATTCGACGTAAAACGCTTGCCAAATAAGGTTCTTCCTCGTGAGTAACATATGAACTCCTAAAGTAGAACATGATTCAAGAGAGATCTCGTCGAGTCGATTTAAATGCACCAAATTTGGGCTAAATCGGACCAACGGTTGGGAAATTATGAGCAGAAACCTTTTAGAGATAAAGCGCCCTCTAGTGTCAGAAATATACAACTGACCTTTCCCAAAATTTCCCAAACAGTTCTTCCCTGCACTCACTTCTATGGATATACAATTTGACAATGATCCACGAGATTTTTTGAGTTATTGGGTTAACAAAAAAAAGATCTATAGACGATTCCAAAATAATTAGGTTATATAATTATAATTTTTTAATTTTTAATTTAAAAACATGATTTGAGAGTTCTATGTCATTTCCCCAGCATTTACAAAAAGCTAATGCAGCACAGAAACATTTCTCGAAGCATTCCACTGGTGTTAAAATGAGTTAAATTAATTAAGTCAATTCTATTTGTATAGCGCTAAATCAGAAAAAAAGTTACCTCAAGCCACTTTGAAGTTTATGAAGCACATTTTGAGACATTATTTCTTATTGAATAACGCGACTGAACCTGTTTATAATAGGATTCAGTAGCAGCAGAGATACGCCAAAGAGTAAGGGGCCAAGGATGGAGCCTTGGGGGACACCAAAGGTCATATGGGCCTCTGAGGAGGAGGAGGAGGAGGAGGCTCAAACCATGGTTATTGAGATAGTCCTATTTCATAAGTATGAATGATATAACTTGATATAACCGAAAAAGTCTAATAATGGTCAAACCAAAAGTTTGAGCTAATCTTATTAAAACAGACTTTTTTCCATGAAATGCAAAATTTCATCATGAAATAATTTAATGAGTTGGATTTTTTTCTTCTTCTTTTAATTGTTTAAAAACATGCTGACCAAACAATTTGTCATTCTGATTGTAAATTTGCATTTTAAATGTTAAATAAACAAATACCCCAAACGAATACAAATCTAGGTGAGGACATTAAAGGGGTAAAAAGATCGGGTCCAGATCGTTGCACTTACCTATAAAAACCCCAAAACGAGTACGAAGAATTCAATTTAAGGGTCAAAGTACGTATTCCGATAATTCGTTAACGTCAAAAATAGGCAATTGTAACAAAAGCTGCCTGATTTTTTCCATATCGTCGGATAAATCGGATGTTTTTAGCTCCTCTCTTACGTTAGTCGGTATATCCCTGAAGAATCTGGGACGTCGTAGAATCTTCATCGCCGCTTCTGAAAGGTCCTTCACCATTTTCAAATTTTACATCCCCAAATATCTTAGTGCGAGGAAGAACTGGATTGATTTGGGGAACTTTTGGTTGCATATTTTCGCCACTAGAGGCAAACTTTGTCTCCGAAGTCAACGTTTACGGGGCCATCATTTAAAAAAAACAAGTGGCATCTAGTGGTGAAGTTCCAGATTGCAAGTCAAAAAAAGTGTCATTGAGATTTATTTGTCTATAAGTTCCCAAAATTCCTTTTCTATACCGAATATTCCCCGAAAGGGAATATTATGGCGTCATCACCACCGCCGCTACAGATCCATCCTGTTAACGCTATAACTCAAAAATGATTTCGTGGATGATTTCAGAATTTTACATCCCTATAGTCCTTATCGTGAGGAAGAACTGGGTGGATTTTGGTAAAGGGTAGTTGCACATTTTCACCACTAGGTGGACCTTCATCTCCAAAATCACAGTTTTCAAGCCATAATTTCTCAACCGTTGGTCCAATTTAGTCCAAACTTGGTGCATATGCATCAACTCAAGGAGATTTATCTTGTATAAATCATATTCTACTCTAATAGTTCATAATTTTCCCACAAGGGGGAGCTTTTTACTCAAAAACACCAATATAAATACAAGAACCAATACTTCCCAACCATTTGTCCAATTATGTCCAAACTGGCTAATATGAATCTACAGAAGGACATATATCTTGTATATATATTATTTCATCATAATAGTCCATATTTAACTCATTAGGGGATTATTTGGAGCTAAAAAAAGACAGTTTTTAACCCTCCCCAACCGTACCTCTAATGTTGTCTAAATTTAGCTTTGGGATTTTGGGAGTCACATTTAATCTTCTGCAGGGGATTGGCCCCTTTGCTGCTGGGGACGACGGCGGGGGCCCAGCTCAGCATTCCTGTTCGGAACGATTCTTGGAAAAGTCCTTTAATTAAGCGTGACTCTTGAGGTCTGCCTGTCTCTCCCTTCCTCTTACTAGTGTAGCACCGGGAGGCGTTATAAATATTCTATAGCTTCTTTCTAGCTCCAGTCTTCCATTAGTCATTCTCAAACGAATGCTCCTTTTATTTTTCATGTGGCTATGATAATGGTTATCTACCAGCCCCAGTGAAATATTAAAGATATACATCAGGGAGGCCACATCCACACTTATTTCTAGGCAGAGCTAAAATTTTTTCCAGACAAATCCAAGCGTTCTTATCTCTGCACAAAAAGTGCCGAGGACAGTTTATCTCCTCGATGTTCGGAGGAGACGCTCCAGGACCAGAGCGATTCTGAAGGAGGGCTGCTCTCTGGGCTTATGCATGAACATAAACTTTGAAGGGGTCAGTCAGAGCCCGGCCCCTTCAAAGACTCATCTGCAAGAAAGGGAATATTATGGACTCGCCATCACCGCCGCCGCTGCAGATCCGTCATGCTAACGTGAAATATTTCATGGATCATCATCATTTCATTTTTCACCCACATAGACCTTATTGTGAGGAAGCACTGGGATGATTTTGGGAAAGTTCTGTCGCACACTTTCACCACCAGGTGGAGCTTTATCTCCTAAATCACAGTTTTCAGGCCATAAATTCTAAATCCTCGGTCCGATTTCGTCCAGATTTGTTGCTGGTCGTACATTATGTCCTGCGGTGTGTCTAGAAACAAATCACTTCAATACCATTCAGTCAAAGAAATGACATTTGTGGCCTTTATTTTCGTCAGCTGGACGACCAGGGCGGCAGAGTCTCTGTCTGTGGAGCCGAGAATTAAAATGGAAATATGTGATAGTCATCAGGCGGTGCTGTGCGGCGCTCGCAATTAATTCCAGAGACCTTAACACGTTGTTTTTACGAAATTATTAATCAAACCAGAATGTTTGACAACAACTTCCTCCCGTAATCCTGCCAGAGTTTCACCTGCCTGTTGTTTTACAAGCGATGTGGCAAATGTTGCACTTCATTTGACCCGATGTCGCCAGGTTGGAAGGCGTCATGATTATTTGTTCTGACTCACTCTGCGCCGTTTATTGTGTTGTTGTTGTTGTTGTTTTTAACTGCAAGCTGCTCAGATTCCAGAGAATCTCAGATCTATAATACAGCAACTGAAAACATTTATCTTTGTTCATTCTTTTAATTAAAATAATTGATGGAAAAAAAAAAGAAGCCCATTCAACGACAGAGGAGCTGTAATGAAAAATCAGATGTCCTTCTGTGAGTCGACATCTTTCATTTCACTCAGAGAAGACAGAGAATGAAGAAAAGATGAATTCTTTATTACAACAAATGATGTGTGAGAAGGAGAAGGTCTCAGAATCTTTCGGGGGGGGGAATTGTGATTGAAAGTTTTCTGCCCTGAGCAGAAGAATTTTGGAGTCTGGACACTGGCGGTGGTGGTGGCGGCTAATGACTCTGCTGGGGCTGATGGAGCTGTGAGGACCTCACAGGAGGCCGTGTGAACCAAAGGCGTGATAGCAGTAGATGGACGAAGCAATATTAACTAAGCTAACCAATGCTAAAGCTAAACAAATACTGCTACTGCTACTAGTAATAACACATTCTATTAAACTGTAGAGCGGAGTTCTAGAGGGAGGAGGCAGCAATCTAGAAGGTTCTGTCAACCGAGGTCCGGTGCCTGGTCCTGAATGGAGTAGACCAGAGGTCGGCGTCAGAGGAACGGAGGCAGCAGGAAGGAGCATGACGGGTTGAGGAGGTTCTGGAGGACAGGGGTGATGTGGCCACAGGAGCAAGTAGCAGAGTTCTGGACCTTCTGGAGTTTATTGAGGTTTTGGGATGTGGTGCTCAGAGACCAGATCACCTCAGTCCAAACCTACCAGAAGTCCTGCGTACGAACCCTTTGACCCCAATATTCATAAGTTGCATTGGACTGCGGCGCAAAGGCAGAACGCGGAGATGTCCGCCTGAACGTAAGTGTTTGGACTCACCTTGTACCTGAAAAGACTCTTCATGTGGTTTTCTGGGGGAAAAAAAACCAATACAACCAAAGCAATAATAAATTTGTCCTGGATTCGATTTGTCTCCCGTGATTCCAGTGTATTTCCATATAACTGCATGATTAATTACCTTTAATCACAACCTGTTATTGTGACTAGCCTGATTCATTTTATACTATTTGACATCGTCCTTCTGAAACAATAATAAGTTGCTAACTACTTTTTGTCTATTTCACCTGTTCGGCCCTCGTAGTGAAGGAACGTTAAGTTTCATAACGAGGAGAAAATACATCCGGAGCGTCAGGACTGAACGGCGTTACAGTTTTCTCCGGAACAACTGAGAGAAGAATCCAAATGAAACAAAATCAATGACAGAAGATGCCATTTTTTTTTTAAAAGATTCACTTTAAGCCAAAGTCGTAGGTGAATGCAGGAGTTCAAATCTGAGCGCAATCACGTCAGAGTAGATGTTGGAGGTCTGCTCTCACGCTGAGACGTGTAAAACAGAGGAAACAAATCATTGGACCCAGTAGAAGCCCTGAGCTCTGTGTTGTTTGTAACCCATTTCATTCAACCGGTCTTGAATCTCAGCAGCGATGGATCTAGATGGATTTTCATGGGGTGGGAAGGCACCTTTAAGAGGTGGCGACTGCCCCCCTTTGCTGTCCCCGCTAGATCCGCCCCTGGATCTCACAGTTTAGCGCACCTGCCTTAGACAGGGCCCGCTAAAGGCTTTAGCATCGGAGCTACATTGAAGACTTCCGTTTGAAACTGAAAGGCTTCAGTTTCTGAAAGGCTTCAGTTTCAAACCGACAGCAAGGGTATATCCCCAAAAGGCCCCTAATCCCCTGCATTGTACAAGCAATCCCCCACCCCATTGAATGTGAATGTGTGTTTGAAAAAACAATATTTTTCAAAAAAAGCGAGTAAAATATTATATGTCGGACTAAACAGTTACAAAGTTATGTGGGGAAAAACATGGCCTCCCCCCTAGTGGCATAAATATGCAACCAACCTTTTACAAATACAAATCCAGGATGATCCATGACAAAGTTTTGGTTTATTGCGCTAACACGAAAGGATTTGGATCGGACGATGACTGAACGTTGGAGTTTTGGGGTGAACTGCTCCTTTAAAGAATAGTTTCTGTTCCAGCGTGTCCTCAGGTAGTAAATGTTGACGGCACACTTTATGTTGACAGATTAGTCTCCTGGAAATCTCACTTTTGTCCGCCGTCAGTCACAAAGGCTCCTGGGGAGAAAAATGAGAAGCGGAACTGGAACATCTCCACCTTCTTTCATGTCTCTATTAACGAATAAATGAATGTGGGATTTCTCATTTTCCGAGGACAGATCGGAGTATTCCTCGACCCGCCTGAGTGTTTGAGGAACCCCAGCGAAGACGTGACAGAGAGAAAGAAAATCCTGGGCTTGTGTTTTCCATCAAGACGGAGATTACGGCGGTGAGCTTATCATAATGAGCAGAAGAAGAAAGAAGCGGAGGTAAGGCGGGAGTCTCTTCGGCTGAACTCTTCCTCGCCTGCGTCTTTCCTCGGGGCGGTCAGCTGCTGCGTGTTCGTATCCCCGCAGAGAGTCGCAGCGGGGAAGATCGTAAATTGCGGCTTCTTTGCGATCGACTTGCATGTGAGCTCGTCTCGGATGGACTGTTGTGACATTGAATGCCTTGCTCTGATAAAAAGGTCTCGTCATAAAGAGAGGAAGAGGAATTCAGAACATCCGAAGTCTTTAGTTTCATCATGACATCATGCAATAGCTGGTCCTACGATGTCGTCCTAACAGCGAGTCTAGATATCGCCGGAAAGTCGCCGACTCCCTTCATTGTACGAGCAAAGCTCCCCGGATCGAACTTTAAATATTAGATCTTAAGTTATGTCCACGGCATTCTTTAGTAAAAAAGCTGAAATATGAACTATAAGATTAGAATACAACATAAAAGATAGATAAATAAACATAGATCTGCTCCAGTCGATTCACACGCACCACAAACGGACTCAATCGGATCAACGGTGGAGAAATTATGGCCCCAATAACTTTTGGAGATAAAAACTCCCCCTAGTGTCAGAAATAAAAAACCTGAACTTTTCAAAAAAATCAATCCATTTCTTCCTCTCACTAAAGTCTATGAGGGTGTAAAGTTTGAAATGATTTTGTTGTAAAAAAAAATATTTTGCTCCCCCTAGTGAGCCAACATAGACGAAAGGAGAAAAAAAAACAAAAGTGTAAAATATATCGCAATAGAAGGAAAACAGAGAAAAAAAAAGAAATAAGAGTGAAATTAGAAAAACACCATGAGAACAAGAAAATGTTGGAGTCAAATGATTGAATGATGAAGATGCAGCGATATAATTAGAGAAGATAAAGGATGATGAGAAACGACGCTAAAAACGGAGGCGCGGAGGAAAACCATTAAAAAAACTTTATGTCTAATGGAATAAATAACAGAGTTCTGGAGGAATAACGTGTCGGTGGAAGATGAAGAAGAGATGAAGAAAAATACTGCGTCAAATGTGTAAAAACGGAGCAATAATTCATTGATAGTTTTCAGTTACCCGTAGAAATGATGAAAGATATTGTCCCAAAACTCTAGAAAAAACCAAACCGAACATGGAATAATATTTAATATTTACACATTAACTTAAAACTAGTGACTTCTAGGATAGTCAGTAGTTGAACGGTCCAATATGTCACTATAATAATAACAAATATCCATGTCACATGACTTCAACGCTCTAAAAAACTACCATTATTATTTTTTAAAGAATGTCGCCCCCCCCACCCCCGCCTCTAGGCTTGGAGTTCATCTGGGGGGGCGGAGTTAAAATCGCCAGCTGGAACTTGTGACTGGCTGTCTGATGAAAAAACATTCCTGCCTCGTCATCGATCTGATTGTTCTGCCGCAGTCTGAGCAGTCAAATCACATCCCTCACCTCCACCCACCGCTCCTCCCTGCTGGAGAATAATTGCCGGACCTCCACACGGCGCCGCTCAAAGCTGGGGTCTTGATCATGACAAATGGCGTTCCCTCTTCCTCTCGTTTAAATTTTTTTTTTTGTGTTGCTGCGTCTTTAGGGAAGAATAATGCGCCGGCAGAACCAGCGGACCTCGAGGACGAGCACCTGTAGTTCAAAGGCCGTGGAGGGAGAACAAGGCCCGACTGGATGAGAGAGAGGGAGTGGGGCCAAAGAGAGGGCAATCTATGAGCCGCCAGCGCCAGTCCTTGGAAGTGTTGGACATGTCTCCGCGGCGCCTAGCATTATTTATAAGAGGCTGCTTGTTTGATTTCTGTGTCTTCAAGGTGGAGCAGATAAGAATAAAATCTCCTTACAACTCATTTAGGGTGGAGTTATCTGGCGGCAAATCCAGAATGTTTTGTTGAAAAGAAAACATGAAACGGATTTTTGAGATTCAGGAGTAACAAGTAGATCTGAGACGTTGGGATGTTTCTTCTAAATCCCACCAGGTCCTCTGGTAATATTAGTCCCGTGTGAATGGGGGGGCCATCACTGTGGAAAGATTCATCCGTCCATCTTCTTGGGCTTGTCTGGGATCAGGTCACACAGGCAACAGACATTCCTGTCCCCAGCATCGCTCTCCAGTTCATTCTGGGGGGTCCTGAGGTGTTTAATTAGATATATAGTCCCTTCAGTGAGTTCTGGGTCAACTTCAAGGTCTCCGCCCAGTCAGCATTGCCTTAAAAACCTCCAGAGTGAGGCGTCCTAACCAGATGCCAGAACCACACCATACCTAAAAGCAGTGGGCGGTGCCAGAAGTCGTCCCACCCAGGGGCCCTCGGTCGCCTGCTGCCCATACTGTTTAGCAACCGACCCCAAGGTCCATCCCTGCAGGTGGTGAGCCCAAACGGTGGCGTCTATGTTAACAAGCTCCTCCTCCAGGTCTGGCTCCAGAAGGGTGCCCGGGTCTCCTTATTCTAGGCGAGGTTTCCAATCTCCTTGTAACTCCTTTTCATTGGACTCTTTGTGTGGCCCTGAGTCTGACCCCTCTTCTGAGACCACTTTGCCTTCGGAAACCCTACCAGGGGGCTATTGCCCTGACAACAAAGCCCCACCCCACCACCACCACCACGTTAAGGTTGCGATTCGTTGGCCCCACCCATTGCTGATGAGGCTAAAGTCAGAGTTTAATGGAAGTCAGTATAATTGAACTTCCACCACCGATGTGCACAAAATGTCACGGGGACATAACTCTGGAAGTTGGACCGACCAACAAGGTGTGAGTAGGAATTTTTCAAAAGTCCTAAAACTTAAAGCCCTGAAAACTCTGACGTTTATAAACGCTCAATCACACAGAGCTAAAATCAGGCAATCACTCAAAATCACATCTCAACAGATCCTCCACTGAGCGGATGCGGTTCTGGCTGAATGGACGTTCCATAAATACTCTGCGGCTCCTTGGTTGACAAAGAAATACTTTCTTCCGAGGCTTCAGGAGGACAGAACCCCGGCGGTGGCTCAGTTTTAGCTTAAAGTGATGCATTGATTTTGAAAGAGCAGCCTGTCAGAGATAATGAGACCTTTCCCCGTTAGGTACCACTGCTCCAAACCCAACCATTTACGGAGTCCAGCGCTCATTGAAAATCCATAAGCATAGCAGGCTTCACATCTGCATGCAGGGGTCGCCTAGTCTGTTCCAGAACCACCAGGGGATTCCCACGGTTTAGTCCAACAGTCGAAGCCCTCAGGCTGTCCGGCTGTCAGACACTCCAACTACCAGTTTGTTTTCCGATCTCCGGCGTGTTCCCTTGAACAAATTATGTTTCTTTTCGTCAGGGGTTCCGGCACCAGCGTGACGCGGACCCTTAGTCCAAAGCAGGGAGTGTCCATTCCAGCCGAGCTCGCTCAACGAACGCAAACTATATAAATAAAGATGTTCGATAAATTTGAATCCCTGTCGGTGTTTAATTAAAAAAAACAAAAACAAACCTAGTCTCAGGTGGAGCATGATTTACGGCCCCCCTTCTTAGCATCCTTCGCCAAAGAGGCAGCGAGCCGTAATGAGAGTACAGGAAGTAGTTTCATTCACACTGTGTGCTCGGAACAGCACAAGTCAAGAGTCCCACTACTCTACAACTAGAGTGCAGCTTCCACCAATAATTGAAAAGTTTCTGCACACAAGTGAATAAATGGAGAATCAAACCACTAGTTGTGTTTAGTTTGCGTAGTTGTCGCAATGTGTCTATTGCTGCCTTATTCTTTTAATTCCTTTGATGTTTCTTTCGGAGCTGAACAGAGACGCTGAAGTGGAAGGCGCAGGAGACGAGCGGCTACTGAAGCTGCTGAAATTTCAGAATTTGAGAACGACCCAAGAAGTTTATTTTTCACTTATCGCATTGACGCGGGTGCGGCGGCGGACGCAGGTGCGCCGGTGGCAGCGATGATGATTCCATAATATCCCTGACTTTTCAGGGGATATAATAGGTGCCATCAATTTTTTTGGGGGTGTGCGATAGGACCAGGAACCAAACGAGTTTATCATATGCAAAGAGTAAATGAGAGGAGACAGCTTTGTGTGACGTGGGTTTGGTTTTGGCCACATGTTCAGACACCACCCTATCCTTCAAACGTGGATCACCGGGCCTCCGGCACACAGCTAGAATGAGTGAGAGCCCTTTGAAGAGGAAGGGCGAGGAATCCTGTAGACCACACGCCAGCCCCCGCAATGGCAGCCAACATTGTGAGAGATTTGGCCACAATGCAACAGCCACCGAAAACAAACTGTACAGCAAAAAACCTCAAGGCCATGAAAATACAGCCATCGTGGCGGGAATGGAGAAACCCTCAAGAAGCAGCGCCAGACGACAGTTGGAGAGGAAGACCTTCCAATTGTCCAGCTCAGAGACTTCCTGAGTGAAGAACTCAGTTCGACAGGAAGGAACAAAATTGCAAAGAAGTCCGGGAAGTCTCTGATACTTTTGCACACTTCATCCTCACCGGCTTCTGTTGTTTTCTGATGACTACTCCACACCTTTGCCGACTAGCCTTCGCAGAGCCGGCACTATCGTACCGGACAGAACTCGTAAGAACTCCATACTTAAAAACGGAATCAAACAGGCCCCTGGTTCGAATCCAACCGGAATCGTATCGTGGCAGACTTTGTGATGTCGGCAAATATCGTATCGTTGTCCAAAGAATCGTAATTAAATTGTATCGTGATGGAACCGATGATTTAAAATCCCACCGCTCATCTAACGTAACCTTTTTCATTTTCAACCGAGACAGGAAGAAGACCTGGAGGGTCCGGAGGACGCTGGACTGTTGGTGTGTTTATTATTGCCTTTCCGACTTTAATGACGCGGACCGTTTTTCTTGAGTGTCCTGGATAAAAAGAAATAGCTTGAGATTATAATCATTAGACATCAAGTGATGTTGACAAATGTTGGATGGAGCAAAGAACAACAATGAGTCATCGCGAACCGGAGCAGCTTTATATATAGAACCATAAAAATAACTCAAATGTGATCTTTCAGGAGTAAAAGGTAATTTACTGAAGCGATATAAAAAGAGGAGGTTAAAAAAACTCCTGGCAGTCAGGATCATTTTCCATTTCAAACGATTACTGTGGCAGTTATTGGGAAATTACAATTATTTTTAGCAAGCAGTGTCAGAGCAAAAATATATATATATATATATATATATATATTTTATAAAGTTATAGCAGCTTTCATCCCCACTTGAGAGGGATCTGATAAATGAAACACAGAAAATGTTTAACATACTAAAAAATAAAACCTGTCACACGTTGAAAAGTCATTTTTTCACTGAATTTATACTTCAATGAAAGAGGAAAATATTTAGTGATATTCATGAACATAAACTGTTTTCATTAATAATGAAATGTATCTATAATTTTATGAATGTTGCCCATTAATACATTTAATGCCCATAAAGTTTGAAAATCATTAATGACATAGTTTTTGAGGAATGCCATTTTTTTTTTATATCTTAAAAAAGCTCCCCCTAGTGAATAAAATATGAACTTCTATAAAAGCGTGTTTTCTTGTATAAAATATACAAGATATATCCCCTCCAGAACCAGCGATGTTATGTCTTAAAACCTTTTTTCTTTTCTTCTTTTTTAAAAAAAAACTCCCCCTAGTGAATAAAATATGAACTTCAAGTTAGAACTAAATCGGACCAATGGTTGAGAAATGAAGGCCAAAATATTTGCACATTAAGCTCCCCCTAGTGTTGATAAAACACAACCGACCTTTCCGAATATCACTCCAGTTCTTCCTCGCACTGAGGTCTATGTGGGTATCAAGTTTGAAAAACATCCACGACATAGTTTTTGAGGAATGCCTGGAAAACGTTTTTTTTTAAATCTTAAAAAAGCTCCCCCTGGTGAATAAAATATGAACTTCTAGTGTTAAATATCATACAAGATATATATCCCCTCCAGAACCAACGATTAGGACGAGTTATGTCCTAAAACCTTTTTTCTTTAAAAAAAAAAAAAAGAAACTCCCCTAGTGTTGTGTGTTGTGTCCAAAAATCACTCCAGTTCTTCCTCGCACTACGTTCTATGAGGCTATGAAGTTTGAAAATGAGCCTTTAAAGAGTTTCTGAGGACCAAACCAACCTTACAGACGTCTATATTAACGCAAATCTGACTCTACTCCTAGAGGATGTACGACATAAGAAACGTTCAGAAACGCTAATAAACCGTCAAATCCAAACCGGCAGCCGGGCCGGTTCTGACCAACCTCTGTAACATCCTGTTCTGGACCGGGCTCTGGCGAGAGGGCGACGATGGATGGGAGCGGTGCACTTGAGAACCGCGCTCGCAATGATTCACCTCTTGAAGCTTTTCATCTAAAATGATTGGGAGAGCAATCGGCGTGAGTGGCTCCGGCCATGCAGACCGAACAAAGTGGGCAGCTCTTTGTTTTGGTTCTGAAAGACCCGACTGGAGTGCAGCGGGCGAGATGAGGTGAAGCAGTGGTTCCACCGCCACCGCCGAATGTCCCAAAACATAATGAACAACAAGCCGACGTGTTTTTCTCTTATATATTCTGTTTTTAAATATGTCTATGTGTAGAATGTTTACTTTCAGATTGTTCCCCTCGTCTTCTTCATTCTTCCTGGGAACATAAATGATGTCATCGCTCTCTCAGTGAATACATATAAATAGAATTTTTGTTTGATTCCAGTCATTTCATTCATTGTTTTTAAATCGTCAAAATCGCTGAATTTGCGTATTTCCTGTTTCAAACAGGGAGGAAGGGCAGCTGTGAGCCGAGCCTGGTCTCAGACCAACCGGGTCGAGCCTTTTGTTTTCTCACTGTTTGTCACCGATGAAACGTTTGTAGACACTTTTATTTTACGTCCTCGCTTTCATAGAAAAGGTCGCGTTTTTTACGTTTGCGCAGAACGTATTTAGTTTCGCCGATCCGACATAAAACCGTGATGAAGAAGAAGCAGGAGGTGAGGCAGCAGTACCTCTGCCTACCTGAAGGGGGCGTACTGAGCTCAAGGGTTTATTCTGGTTCTATATCGTGGCCTGCGCAAAAAATCCATTAATTATTACACTGTAAAAATAAACCTATAATTTTGTTCATTTTTTTTGATTTTTTTTCGTATATGACTGAAAATATTTTTGAAAAAAAGAAAATGTAAGAGGAGTAATAATTAACTTTAATTTTAACAAAAAAAATACTACATTTATAGTTATAGCATTATAGTCTTTTCTTTCTTTGTTTTCTTTCTTTTTTTTTTTTTAAAAATGGGGAAGAACCTATGATTTTTGTCTCCCACTGGATGAATTGTTGAATTGCAACGTCAAATTAAGAACATAGGAAAGTTCTTTTTCTGAGCCGATACAAATGTAATGTTCTTCTTTGGCCACATTTGGAGATGACAATTGATTAATACCCCCAACTTTACGGAGATAAAATATTTTTAAGTTACAGGGCGAAGACGAGGCTGAACATGAAAATCTGGAGATTCGTTTGAAGGCGGGATTTAACGGGATGAAGAGAGTCGATGTACGTCTTGTACTCTAGGGGGGAGTTAGAAGCTCTTGAACCCGCGGTGGTCCGTCGAGCAGGAGGTTCAGTGAGATTGATGGGTTGATTGGATCTGAGGGAGCGAGAAGGTTAGCAGATGTAAGGGAGATCTAAAAGAGAAAGTCTTGACTGTAAGAAGAAGAACGTGTCATCTATCTAGAGTTTAACAGGAAGTCAGCGAAGCTGCTTGTAGGACAGGAGCGACACGTTCTGAGGAACGAGTCCTTTTTGAAAAAAATCTTTTTTAAATTATTGGTTTTATTGATTTATTTTCATTACTATCTTTTTCTTTTATTCATTTAATTCATTTTCTTTTATTTATTTAATTTTATTCAATTTTGTTTTAAATTGAATTTATTGAATTATTATTTTATTTATCGCAAAGAAATTAAGGATTTTTTTTTTATTTAAATTTTTTTTATCTCTTTATTTTATTGATATATTTTTATTTTTTCAGTTAATAAAATAAAATAAAATAATTTTGATTCATTTTTGTAAGTTTTTAATTTATAAGTTTTACATTTATTTAATTTAAATGTTTTTTATTAAATTAAATTTAATTGAAAAAATGTATTTAAAAAAAAGGGAAGGAATTTTTTTTTCATTTGAATTTTTTTATTTCTCTATTTTATTGATATACTTTTATTTCTATTTTTTTTCACTTAACTAAATTTAATTAAATTATTATTATTTTTTTGTAATTTTTTATTTTAATAAATTTCTTTATCATTTAAAATTTTTCATTTCATTTTATTTAATTACATTTTTTTATTTAAAAAAAGGGAAGGAGTTGTGGAAATGTTACCAGCAGCTGAATTCTGAACCCGTTCTGAACCGGTGGTTTAGAACGGACCGGACGACCGGGCGGCAGGTTTGTCTGTTCTAATGGGCAAGAGGCGATAATTCCGGATCATCCAGTCGCCCGTATTACCCGTTTTCTAATGTTTTGTTTTTTCTTAATGTTATGGTTTTTGCAACACATTCTCATAACGAGTTGAGATATTTGCAGCACGTTTTCAAAATACGTTGTGGTATTTGCAGCACGTTTTCATAATGTGTTGCGGTATTTACACCAAGTTTTCATAATTTGTTGCATTTTCATGCATGTTTTCATCAAAGGTGGCGGTATTTGCAGCACGTTTTCATAATGTGTTGAGATATTTGCAGCACGTTTTCATAATATGTTGCGGTATTTACACCAAGTTTTCATAATGTGTTGCATTTTCATGCATGTTGTGGTACTTTTAGCACATTTTCATAATGTGTTGAGATATTTGCAGCACGTTTTCATCAAGCGTGGCGATATTCGCAGCACGTTTTCATAATATGTTGTGGTATTTACACCAAGTTTTCATAATATGTTGAGATATTTGCAGCACGTTTTCATCAAGCGTGGCGGTATTTGCAGCACATTTTCATAATCTGTTGAGATATTTGCAGCCTGTTTTCATATTGTGTCGTGGTATTCTCAGCAAGTTTTCCTGTTTGCAGTGCGTTTTCCCAGTGTGTAGTCTTGTGGTATTTGCAGTGTGTTTTCCTTATATGTTCTGTGATTTGCAGCACGTTTCCCACTTGCCGCTCACCTGTCATCAAATTGAAGAAGCTGTTGTCTCAATTTGCGGGGGGGTTTCGACCGTTTGCCTGTGTTTTCTTAAGCCGCGGCGTGTTTTTCTCCCGTACAGCTTTGAGATTAAACGCCATCTGGATCCTTTATTTCTGAGACATCTGCCGCGGCTGGATGGATCAGCAGAACCAGAGGTTTGTTTGAATTCCTGATTTTTTTGATGTCTGGTCTCTTTAAATTCTTCTCCATGCTGAGGCTTGTTTGGACTTTCTAGCAGACTGAATATTTAGAGTCAAAGAAAAAAGAATACTTTATGTCCCGTTTGAGTTATGCTCCGCATTCAGCCTCCATAAACCAATTTCATCACATTACCACAAACTATAAATTCCAACTTTGCTCCGGGAGTTTTTTCGGGGTCGGGTGGAGGGCGGCTTCACCCGTCAGCAGGAACTCTCCGGGAATTATTCACACGCTCACCTTCTTTTTGAAACAGTGCTGGAATAAAATGCGTACTGCGTACCTGCCGCCGCTGGATCGGACTCTGTGGTTTTGATGCTTCGACAGATACGATTCCACGAAAAATGACTTCAAAGAAACACGAATCAAAGTATTCCTCGTTTCTACTGCAAGTACTTCCTGTTCTCCTGGTTTTCCAACTGTTCCTGGTTTTCCCACCTTCTCCTCTTTGGTGTGACGTGTCTGAATCCGGTTCCCTTGAGTGTCCTCCTCCATGGTTGGATCTTCTCTCCCGTCCCTTCCATCACCTGTTTCCCATTTGTCCTCGTTACCCTGGTATTTAAGTCCTTGTCAGACCGTCTGGGTCACTTGCCTGCGTTCCGCCTCATCTTAGCTCCTTGAATCCAGTGTTTTATAACTTTTGTGTCTCTTGTGAATTATTTGATCGTTGGAGATTGTAGAGGGTTATTTTCTACTTAATAATTATTATTATTTTTTAATCTGTCCTCCGACCTTCACCTGTGGATCATGAACTCTGGGTAGTGACGGAAAAGAATGAGGTCCAGGTTTGCCAGCGGCTGAAATGAGGTTCCTTCGTTGGGTGGAAGGGTTCAGCATTAGAGCTAAGGTGAGGAGCTCTCACCTGTTTCCCACCAAGCATGTTTCAGGGCTAGTTCTGAGCCAGAGCCTGACTTAGCACCAGTTCTTTGTACTTTCGACAGCCTAAGCACCGGTTCCTGGCTCTCAAAACTGGTGCCAGACAAGAACCGACTCTCTGCTGGTCCAAGAACCGGTTACGTTATACGTCGACGTAATGGCCTGGTTCTGACTGGGTTCCTTGCCAATGGAAACAACAAAGCAAACCGGATCATAGGAGGTGCGAGATTTGAACCAACTAAGCACTGGCACCAGCACCAAACTAGCACCAGGGTGGAAAAAGGGGTATCAGTCATCTGGAGTTAGCTCCAAAACAGTTCTGACATCTGATGGTACAGATAAAACCCAAACATTGTAACCATTTAGCGAAAATGCGCCGTTATTTTTACAGTAACAAGATGCTAAAATACGGTATATATTTGTGACATTATGCTAATTTTAAGTTCTACATTTATAATAATTCACTTTATGTTCTCTCCTTGTAAACCTTAAACACCTTGGCCATTTTTTTTCATGGCAATTTACAGTAATTTATTGTAAAATGCTCAACAAATTATTTATGGTAATATTCTGGCAACCACAGCTAAAAATATTTTACAGTAAATTATGCCACCTGTTTTTTTACAGTGCATTATTTTACAATATTAATCCAAAGAATGCCTGTTGAGAGGAAACAAAGTGAGCAGAAACAGAAAAAAAACAGGAACAAACAGGAAGAAACTGGAACGTATCAGTTCAGGTCAAAAAGATTGAGTACTGTAAAAGTTAAGTTGTTGAATTTAATCAACTCAATCAAATCTGATGTGGTTAAATTTACTTTACAAACATGAAATGATTTCGGTAAGAAAAATAATACATGCTAGATTCAAGTAAATGTAACCGCCAGCTAATTTCCTTTTTTTTTTTTTGGAGTGTATCTACTTTATTTAATTCCAGAAACTCAAAATTTACGTTTTTTAAGACGAAACCTGGTCACTTTAACCTCCAAGAATATATTGGGCAAAGTGGGTCAGACAGTACTTCATATTTAGTTTGAAGAGTTCTGTCAGGGGGATTGCTTGTACACTGTAAAAAAAAAAAAAACTAGAAAAAAAACCGAAATAACTTTATTTTTTATGCTCAAAACGTTTTTAAAACGCCGAACTTTACAATGAAAACATAAACGTACGGTGGAATAAACAGAAAAATATGACATCACAAGGAAGTCATTTCCGTAAAAGTATTCAGTCTAAACGACAAATTATACAGACATTTAAATTCACAGTAAAAAAAAAACCTTATTTATTTTTCTACAGCAGCAAAATGTTAAGAGTGTATAATGTGAAATTTTGTGTATTTAAAGGATTCGAAAAGAAGTATATACTAATACACTCATTTTATGAAAATCCCTTGTACTGTAAAAACATTTAAAGTAGATTTATTTATTTATTTTTATTTTTTTAGATGGATATTTACCCTAAAGTCTCGCACATATTTTTTTAATGTGAAATTCTGGCGACCACCCCACCTCCACCTTATTTATATTTACAGATCATTATATTTTACAGTGTACAACGCCGGGGATTGGGGGCTCCTCAGAGAAATGCCCCTATGCTGCCTAGCAACATTTCTCTAAATCAATTCCTTCCTTTTATCTTGCATCAACGCCTTTATTTAAGTGTCAAAAAGTTGTTTTTTTTAGAGTGTATTTCATCTTACCTGCATTTCTGCCGGTGTCCGACTTTATTCTAGACTTTCACTTTTATCTCAGACACCGATTTTTCTCCTTTAACGCCTGAATAAATAGAATTTCATGTTTTTTAACACCTGACAGTATTAGCAGTCATGGCGTGTTTGACTACTGCATAACAGTTCCTCAGCCTCCCCCACGGTCTCCTCCTCCTCCTCCTCCTCCTCCTCTCTCCCTCTCTCTCTCTCCCTCTCTCATTGGTTAACAGGCGGTGGGCTCCGGGATGGTGCTGCCTGCTGAGGGGGGTCCACTCGGAGCGCACGTCTCACCCTGCTGCGCGCACAAGCACTGCCAAAGTGGAGTGAAGATGCTTGTTCCCTCTCGATCCACACTCCAGCCCATCAGCCACTCACTTCTCCTGCTGCCAGAGCGCCAGCCCGACCTCCTCTCTGGTTTACGGAGCTCTGAGGAGCGAGGAGCCACCGGAGATCCGGAGCGCCGTCAGCCCGGTACCGCGGAGAGCGACGCCTCGGAATGGGTGCGCTAACCAAAGGACGCTGCCTCTTCCTCCCGGGAGTCCTGCTGCTGCTGCTGCTTCTTCTCGTTTGTTGCACGGTGTCCGTCATCTCCAGAGGTAAGATCCGTGCCGCGCGTGCGCGCGTGCACGGCTTTAACGGTTCTTCCTGCGCCGTCCCCCGCCGTTACGCACCACTTTACTACTACGTGGAACCTGTGAAGCTTTTGTGCACATTTGGTTCTTCTTCTTATCTGGTTCCTGCGTGGACTTGCGGACCGGTCCAGCCTCCCCGCTGCGCTGCAGAGCTTCTCCTCTTCATCCATCAAACCACAGCTCGCGCTGTCAAGTTCCCACACTGTCCTGGTCTGTTTTCACATCCCTCCTCAAATCGATGCTAATTGCCCTGATTTCACCTCGGCTCTGGCAGTTTTTAAAATGATGCTGATGCTGATGATGCTGCTGGTGCTGATGATGATGATGGTGGTGATGCATTCATGAGCAGGCGCTCGCACAGACACGCCTGAGCAACAGGCATGGCAGCGCATCTTCTCTAGGAGTTACTGTAGTCGCTCAGCTGGCTGCAGGGTCTTCATTACAGAACCGTCCTCGTGCTGGAGTCATGTGCTGGGTTGCTGGGTTCGGAACCATTAGGACGTCTGTGCTGAGCGACAGGGACGTTATTCATTGAAAGAGTCCAAACACTGACGCACCTAAAATTCTTTGAGGCAGGACAGGGTGGCTGGATTTCAGCACCCATGTGTTTCACACACAGATACTAAAACCTGCTTTACACACATTTAGGAGTTAATACGACTTGTAGGAGAGTGGGCGTCTGGGCCCGGTGGGGGTTCTGATGAAGGCTGGGCATCTGTCCCAGTTTGATGTCTTTACTTTGAATGGAGAAATGATTCATAAAGAAACACAAATTTCTGCTTTACAGACTGGAGACGTTTGATCTGGACTTTATCAAAGGGGAGGTTTGGAGTCATAATAATTCTTTGTAATTATTATTACATCGTTATTACACAGTTATTACACAGTTATTACATCGTTATTACACAATAGGTATAGAAAAGCACATATTTCTCCCCATGCTGGACTTTGGAACAAACCATCATGTCACACTGTGTTTAATATATTCTACTTTATGACATCAAAGAAAAATATTGAACATGGTGAGAATTCTGTGTCTGTTTCATAATGGAGTGAGGCAGGAGTGAGTCGTCGGTGCTGCTCCGAAACTATGAAACCATTTTCTTTTTTCATGATGCCAGAACGTTTGGTTTTTCAATCTTCTTCTTGCTACGGACTCCTCATCTTCTCTCTGTGGTCTCATTGTAACGCTTTAATTCTCCAGATCCCTGTGAGTTAGTCTGATATGATCCCCAACCACCAGGGCCGGCCCAAGTCTTTATGGGGCCCTGAGCTGGGGCACCAGGGCCCCCTCAGCGCCAGTACTGATGTCAATACTTAAAAATGGCTGCTGGTTTCCTGTACTCTCAGGAGTGGCATCTGCTTCCCCGCGTACCGACTTTTGACGTTTATAAAATCTCAACGAGGAAGAGCTACTAAGTCACACAAATCTGCAGATCCTTTCTGCTAATGCGATAACTAAAAACTATGTCTGTGGTTATTTTTAAATTTTATACCCACGTGATTGATTTTGGGAAAGGTCAGTTTCATATTTCTGCCACTAGGTGGAGCTTCATCTTCAAAATCGCGTTTTTCCGGCCATAATTTCTCCGATTTAGTCCAAATTTCTTTCCAAATTTTCCAAATTTATTTCCAAAAGAGTTCTATAGTAATAATATATTTCATTCTAGTAGTTCATATTTTACTCCCTAGGGGGAGCTTTTTCTTTTTGAAAAAATTGTTTTTTTTCGTGAGTTCGCCTCCTATCGCATAATGTCCCGCCCCCCTGAACAGGATAAGAGGTTACGGATAATGAACGACTGATTTGTTTTTTAGGACATTCCTTCCTGACTGTCGTTCCGATTTAGTCAAATTGACCTCATATGAACCGACACAATTACGTCTAACTTATAATTGTCATATTTTAGTTTAGGAGTATTCCTTCACATTTTTTGACCCAGGAGGTTTTTGACGCATAACAGTCAAATGTCCGATTATGTTTTAATCTTGTACAGATTCGATTACATTTTGCTTGGTCAAGCATATTTTTAAACAGTTAAAAAATGAGCTCAACCGTTGGGTAAAGTATCTTTTTTGGAAATCCAGTTCATCCTCATCAGAGTTTTTCGGTCGTATCAAGTTACAAAAGTCTTTACATGCTTTAATATCCCAAAGAGTATCCTACTAACCAAACAAGACTTTTTTAATAGCCATGCTTAATGCCTCCTCCTCGTCGGCTCCTTTAACACGTGGTGTCCCCCAGGGCTCCATCCTCGGCCCCATATTCCTTAGCATGCCGCAGGGTCGTATAATAAAGAGGCTCAGTCACATTTGAGTCATTAAAGGGACATTAAGTGTGTTTCTCTTCATTATTGAGTCACTCTGGGATCTGATCCTAGAGCAGACTGCGTCTTCCTCATAGAAATAGTCAGGTTGAGTCAATACGGACTGTCTGAGATTGAAAATGAGTCAGATTTAATTTGAGGAGTTCGACCATGGAGGATTGTTTGTGCAATGCAGGGGATTGGGGGGCTTTTCGGAGACGTGCCTTTTCTGTCGGGGAGGACGGCGTAGGACTAGCTTTCAGCCGCGCAGCGAGACAAGAACCTTACCGTCCCCTTGGACGCATCCTCGGCGCCCTCGGGAATCAAAGTGACATTTCCTGTCAGCTCCAGCGCCGCGTTATAAAACGCAAACACCCGATGTTTGGCCGTGTCTCCACATGTCACTCTCTCGGGCCGTAAACAGGACAACAGATGTCACAAGGACGTCCACCCGCCCCGCCGCAAGGTCGACTTCTGTGAACTATACCGCAGTATGAACCCTGGACGTCCGTCTACGGTCGGACCCGACAGTTCTAGATCGTGAGAGTCGGGCTTTTAAGGGTCAACGCTGATCTTAGCAACAGGAGCAAGAACTCACGCCAGGGTTCAGGAAGTGGGGGCCTCCTCCTGTGGAACACGGCCTGGAGTAGAGCAGTGTGGCCCAGAGGGATCCCTTAAAAGGCTTCCTGTCATGTCGCACAGTATTTACACACACAGATATATTTCCAGCTTCCTGAGCTGCGATATTGGATCTGACTTCCTGGCGCGTCGGGCTCGAGTTTTTGGATTTATCTTTTAATGAAACCCTGCTTACAGATGTACAAATTCTATCCGAGTGCACTGATTTGTAATATTCCATACAACCCGGTTTCCAGTTGAAGGTCTTGTTGAATTCATCCGACGCCTCTTCAAATTTATTCAGGGCCTTGATGATTAGTTTTGGAGACCTAACGAGCGGCGGGATAATCTGATGTTTGATTAACATTTGTTGATGTTGCCTCGCTGGCTGGCCAATAATTCCGCGTGCTTCGCCTTAAATTGGCGGTTCTGTTCTGATGGGAGCCCGGCGAAGGCTTCACCAACAGATGTCTGAACTGGAAAAGGACGTCTTAATGTTGAAGCGTATGTGGGTCAGTCGGTTTGGTTCTGCTGGAGTTTATGCTCAGCTAACCAGGAGTTCTCAAAGTGGGGTCCCCATTGGGGGTCCATGAAATGAAATCCTATAAGCTATATGTTACAAATGTATTTAAGGGTGGTGGAGGAACACGGAGGGTTCATGAACACAACACGGACCGGTCTGGTCTATGTTTGGTCTTTGTGTGATCTTTGTAAACTTTGCATTAATCGTCAAAATCTTTATTTAAATCGGAAAAGACGAAATGAAGAATGAAGATGATGTGTGAGGGTCTGTCAGTAAAGTCTTCGTCGCTCAGACTCTTCGGGGGGATTGTGATTGAAGAGTACCTGCCCTAAAAAGCAGCAAGGCGCATCCCATGTTTGGAGTCTGGATACTGGTGGTGGTGGCAGATGATTCTGCTGAGGCTGATGGAACTGCGAGGGCTAAAAACAGAGGGTCAATTCACTTCAGCCCAGTTCAAATACCATTCTGAGAGTTCCATACATTTACAATGCTTAGGTCTCCCTGTCCTCATGGTTTCCCCCCGGGCTTTAGCTGACCCTTGACCTTGCAGCGCAGATGCCGCACCCACTGTTCTTCGTCTTCCTTTTTCTTCCTCTTCGGGTTGGGCAAAGGGAGGCAGGAGAAATGGCGGAGCAGAAAGAATGCACACGACCGCAGCTGCTATTCATTTGCTGGCAAAAAAAAAATAAAAATAAATTAAACTCTCAAGGTTCCCATTCCTTTTTCTTGTATTTCATGAAAACAGACAAAGGTCAAATCTGTTATTTTCCCCGGAGAGGAAGTAAAGGGGCTCTTATATTTTCCCAGCCGATACCAGAATGAATCATCACAGTCGGGCTGCCGTGGGTGACAGCACGCGCCGCTCAGCGCCCAGATTTACATTTAAATGAAACCAAATGGCTGTACATTGAGAAATGATGTACGGTAATGATGACGGTAATAAACGCAAAGTCCCCTTTCGTATTGGACCGGCTTCGACTTGGGATTTCAGTAATTTGATGACTCCGCAGGTACAGACGATGAGTTATGTCCTTGCTATGTCAAGACTATTACCTTCACATTTCAACGAGTTGGATTCATCAACACGCTGCTTAAGGGACTTCGTGCAGTCGAGGCATTGGCTTCCACGAGGCTGACGGTACCGAGACGCTCAGCTGTTCAAAGCCGCCGGAGGTTTACACTGCAGAACCGTGGTGCCTTCAGCGTCTCGCATTCTCTGTAGGGGGAATCTTTTGTGGGAAGTCGTCCGCCTCCTTTTCAACTCCATTTTCTGCAACGGCCTATCCTGCTGAGGGTTGGAGCCAATCCCAGCTGACATTGGGACAAAACAAAAAACATTCACACCTAGAAGCAATTCAGACTCAACAGCTCACCTGTATTTCATGATTTTGGACTGTGGGAGGGAACACCAGAACCCAAAGGGAACCCACACATACCCCTTTTCCACAAAAAACAACCTGGTGCTAGTTCAGTGCTGGTGCTAGTGCCAGTGCTTAGTTGGTTCAACTCGCAAACCTCCTAAGAACCTGTTTGCTGTTGCATTGGCAAGGAGCCAAGTCAGAGCCACGCCATTACGTCACCTTATAACGTAATCAGTTCTTGGCTCTAGACCAGCAAAGAGTTGGTTCTTGTATGGCACCAGTTTTGAGAGCCAGGAGCTGGTGCTTAGGCTTTCGATAAGCAAAGAACTGGTGCTAAGTCAGGCTCTGGCTCCGAACTAGCTCTGGTATTCAGCTCTGTGGAAAAGGGGTATGTGAGGCCAACCTGCTTCCCTCAGCCGCCCGAGCTAGAAACAAAAAAAAGCAGGAATTGTAGATGTATTCTTTTTTGAAGTTGCAGCTTTGATGATGCACAGAAACATTTCAAACCTTCAAGTTGCCAGAATCAAACAGAATGATGGATAAAAGTCAGTGAGCACGGATCGTATCCTAAAGAAGTGCTTTTCTGTCTTCTGGAATGTCTTCTGGAATGTCTTCTGGAATGTCTTCTGGACGTTCCCAGTTGTTCATCCTATGTGGGGTGTCATTATATCCCCGAATATTTGGGGATAGTTTTCAATTTTTTTTATGCCCCCATAGACCTTAGTGCTATGGGAAGAAGGGGATTTTGGGAAAGGTTAATTTCATAGTTCCGCCACTAGGGGGAGCATTCTTTCACAAATTCCTTAGGGGCGTTATTTTTGTAACTGTTTGTCCGATTTAGACCAAATCTGGTCCATGTGAATCGACTCAAGGACGTCTGTCTTGTATATATCATATTTCACTCTAATCAGAAATGTTTCACTCACTACGGGGTTGCAAAAAAAGTCCAATTGTGTCTAAATTTAGCTCCCATGAACGGATACAAGGAGATCTGCCTTTTATTTGTTTTTAATTACTGAGCTCATAAAAAAACTACTTAACAGTTTTTATCTTCATTATTATAGACTCAGAGTTACTCAGCATTTATTCTGCGTCACCCCCGTCCATGACTCGGCACTCTCCTAGCTGCAGTGGTCCTCTAGCCTCAACAAGAGCATGTTTCTTTATTTTACCGAGTCACTGGGAGCTCCTGGATGATATTAACGATAAAAAATGTTTTTTCTTCATAGTAGTTTTGTCGGTTAAGAGTCCTTGATCATATTGCTGAATTCATAGAAATAGTTGGGTTGAGGTTATTAATGAGTCACATTTAATTGAAGGAGTTCATTCAGGGGGAATTGCTTGTATAACGCAGAGGATTGGGGCCTTTTTCGGGGGACATACCCTTGATATCAGGTATGTGAGTGTGTCCATTCGTCCTGGAGGTCCAGATAAGGACTAGATGTGATTTCAACCTGTTCTGGACATCGGCTGGGCTTGAATGTGAAAGTCATTGCTGGGAGGGACAAACCCACGGATCACTAGACGATTGGATTGCAGCTCAGGAGGAAGAGCGAGCGGCCGTCCACTTATCAGAAGGTCGGTGGTTCGATCCCCTCTGTGGTCCACGTCTCGACGTGTCCTTGAGGGAGAATATTGAATTCTGAGTCTTTCCCGATGGCTGTTCCACCGGTGTATGAATGATGGCGTTATTGGTTATCGCTCCTGAGGAGGAGGCGGGGCCTGGCATTGTAGCATCTGTCACTTCTGAATGCTGACTAGAAAGGCAAACGTTGCTGTTCCCTCTGTACTCCGAAGCATTTTAGTCATTATTCTGTTTTCACAGTGTACAAGTGAACATTCTTGGCTGATCAATATTCTTTTATCAACTTTTATTCGAACATATTTTTAAAAAAAAGTGACAAAGAGAGTGAAAAAAAGCTAATTCTTAGATAATTTGCCTTTTATTTTGTCTAAAAACAAATAATTTCGGCAATTTTTTCCATTGGGAAAAGTACGGAAGAAGATGAGATCGATTTACCGGAATTCTGACTTTAACCTTCATTTCAAAAACTGTCGCCCTACTGTGAGAAAAACAGTTGGTTTTGAATGCTGAGAATTAAGCCAGCATTACAAATGATTGATTTTAAGAAGATATATCTAACTTTGTTTTAATAAGAAAACAATGTTTTCCATTATAACCCACCAGAGGAAGGAGATATTTTCCTTTCATTTTCAGATTAACATTATTGGCACTAGTTCTAAATTTCACACATGGTTTTTGACGGTTGACTTGGATTTAGCTTTTTATAATATTTTTTAAAAACTCTTTTCTAACCCTCTTTTAAACTTTTTTAATAATCTCAAGTACAGTCTGAAAAAGAAAGTCCTGTCCACTGTTTCCACTGGATCCCCCGTAAAACCCTCCCTCCTTGATTCCCTCCTGGCTGCACTGTGGATTCCATGACCGTACGTCTTGCATCCAAACGGGAACCCTAAACCCAAACTCAAGCTTATCCCCTCAGCCTAACCCAAACCTATGGGTGCCGAGACTGCGGTCCTGGGACTGCGGTCCTCGGACTGCGGTCCTGGGACTGCGGTCCTGGGACTGCGGTCCTGGGACTGCGGTCCTGGGACTGCGGCTAAGTACTTATTGATTGGTTCTCATCTCAACTCAGCCTTCCACAATGTTTTGCAGGAACCGCTTCAGTAATTTTGTGAGTAACGGCATTAATAATGCTATTTAAAAAAAACATTTTATTTCTACTGGGCATTTGTTAATTTAATTTGTTGGACACTCATAAAATGGCAAATTGTTTGGTCTCGCATGTTTTTAGAAACTAAAAAAAACGATTTATAAAGATAATTGATGATCAAAATTTGAAGTTCATGGATAATTGTCGGGTTTAATTAGATTAGCTCATGTTTTGCTGAAATATGTTTTAAGAAAAACCTTTTGACCCTTTTTATGGACATTTTTGGTTGCATCAAGTCACAAAATTTTATCGTCACATGCTTTAAGATGTGTTAGTAACATTGTTACTATCTGTGAGTTATCTGTTACTATGTGTGAGTTATCTGTTACTATGTGTGAGTTATCTGTTACTGTGTTTTAGTAACATGTTACTATGTGTGAGTAACATGTAACTATGTGTGAGTAACATGTAACTATGTGTGAGTAACATGTTAGTATGTGTGAGTAACATGTTAGTATGTGTGAGTAACATGTAACTATGTGTGAGTAACATGTTAGTATGTGTGAGTAACATGTAACTATGTGTGAGTAACATGTAACTATGTGTGAGTAAACAAAAAAAATGCCAATATTTCTATCTTCACGATTTTTTATCTTTAAAAAAATGCTGCATCTGGATAGACGATATATAACCAAGCACAATCAAAATATATTATATGGTTAATGTCGATGGAATATTCAACATTTACAAAAGATGAGAACTGAAGATAAAAAATCTTCATGGACTTTTTTTTACGTAAACACACACACCAATGAAACAAAGTGGCGTATGACCCCGCGCCGAAATAGTCATAGCTATAAATCGAGAAATTATCATTTTTTTCTCCACACCGCCTCAAAGATTCATCCAGGCGTTCTTTATAAACTCATTCATCGCTGAAGAGGCCATCCCTCTCAGTGTCCGCCACAATTAGAATTTGGCAAAGCGTAGCCTATCTGTGTTTCTTCCCCATGAATCAGGCCCTTATTGTAAAGCTAGCGCCGCGTTAGCGCTCTCAATCTGAGGCTGCACCGGCGCCCTGAACTTCTTATTATCAGTGCTTAACAGTCAGTCTGCAACAGATGAGCTTTTTATGAGGCCGCTTTGTGATTGAATCCTATTTAGCAAACCCACAGAGCGGCCATAGAGCCCACTCAGGGACATGTGTGAGAGACGCACCGTAATTATGAAACCCACACAGATTCCTGTGTGGGTTTGACTTCTACCACGTTGTTTGATAACATCTGGCTGGGGGCGTCTATAGGAGAAGGCCGGAGTGAAAAGCAAAGCGGAATCTCTTATCAATATTGTTATCGAAGAAACGCGTCAAAGTGATGTATGGGTCAAAGCTGCGATCCATGTCGGCCCCTCTCTAGTAAATGGCCTTTTGAAATGACTGGGGTTCTATAAGTGAATCTCCCAGAGTGCCTCAGGTGACTTGAGGCCAGACTAGGAGGAAGACCCCGGTCACTTTAAATTGATTGTTTCGACTGCGGCTGAATTTATGATGTCGGGGATGTTATGGAATCCTGCATGTTAACGAGATAACTCAAACGTTATATCATGGATCCTCTTCAAATGATGGACCCATGTAGATCTTAGTGCAAGGAAGAACTGGTGCGTTTTTTCAGATATATATTTCCAACACTAGGGGGAACTTTATATCCTAAATTGTCAGGCCATAATTTCTTAGGCGTTAGTCTGATTTAGTCCAAATTCCGGCGCATATTAATCGATTCAAGGAGATCTATCTTTTAAATGTCGTATTTTACCCTAGTAGTTCATATTTCACTCACTAGGGGGAGTTTGCTTTTTTAGGAAAAACACTGTTTCCAGGACATAACTGAGAAAGTATTTCATGGATCATTTTCAAATGTTATACCCACATTGACCTCAGTGTGAGGAAGAACTGGATTGATTTTGGGAAAGGTCAGTTGGATATTTCTGACACTAGGCGGAGATTTAATTACAGCCGTTTTCCGGATATAATCAGATTAAGTCCAAAGTTGGTGCATTTGATTGAACTCGAGGAGATCAGTCTTGTTTACATTGTGATGGTATCAAATATTTGAGATTTTACTCACTAGGGGGAGCTTTTTATGAAAAAAAACAGTTTTTCGGATATAACTTGTTAACCATTGGTTCTATTGAGTCCAAATTCAGTGCCTATGAATCACCTCGAGAGGATCTATGTTATTTATATCTTATTGTACCATAATAGTTCATTAAGTTACTTATTTACGTTTTTCTTCTTCTTCAAATCTAATTTAAGTGGTTCCATCAGGGGGATTGCTTGTACAACACAGGGGATTGGGGACTTTTTGGGGATATAACCTTGCTTATAGTAGGTATAGTTTACTTTAGGTGTCAGCTTGAAATCATAAAGACTCTTTCTGCTGAGACAAATGTAGGAATTTGAGAATCAACATAGCGTCTGTGACATAAAAGCGTATTAAGTACCGTCAGTGAGTGTAAAACCACAGAATGATGATGTCACTCTTCCTGGAGGGATGGATCTCGTGAGAGTGAGGCCGACACAGCAGCACCAGTAAACAGTCCGGTGGTTTAAAAATCCTCATCTAAATACGGTTACATTTGCCTACAATTATTTGTCTCATTCTCTGTCATATTTCCTTATTTTGGATCATAATTTGTCGACATGATCAAATTTCATACAAGCTTTGGTGAACTAGAAGATGAAGATCAGTCCCGTTTCATTTTGCTGAGTTTATTCCTCATGTTTTGTCTCATCGTCTGTCCATCTCTTGTTTTTATGATCACACTCACTATCTTCTTCCTCTGATAGCGTCACGTCACCTGCGTCTCGTTCTGACGACTTCACCTGTGTCTCGCTCTGATGAGTACCCTGTGTCTCGTTCTGATGACTTCACCTATGTCTCGTTCTGATGACTTCACCTGTTTCTAGCCCTGATGATTTCACCTGTGTCCCGTTCTAATGACTTCTTCTGTCTATCGTTGTCATGACTTCACATTTGTCTCGTTCTGATGACTTCACCTGTTTCTAGCCCTGATGATTTCACCTGTGTCCAATACTGATGACTTCATCTGTGTCTCATTCTGATGAAATCACCTGTGTCTCGTTCTGATGACTTCCCCTGTGTCTTGTTCTGATGACTTCACCTGTGTCTCGTTCTGATGACATCCCCTGCGTCTCGTTCTGATGACTTCCCCTGTGTCTTGTTCTGATGACTTCACCTGCGTCTCGTTCTGATGACTTCCCCTGCGTCTCGTTGTGATGACTTCACCTGCGTCACGTTCTGATGACTTCACCTGTGTCTCCTTGTCTCGTCACCTTCCGTGTGTTTCAGTTGGCGCTTCTTTGTCTTCCTGCATGAGTTACTGTGTTCTCCCGCCTGTGTCCTCATCAGTTTCTTAAGTTTGGAATGAGTTTCTTCCCTGTATACTTTCTCCTGTGTGGTCTGCCTTTGGGTCCTGGTTCTGAATGAAAACTCATGCAGCCGTCCACAGAAGGAACCATTATCTCGATCTGATGCTTCCGCCTTCATTTGTCCATCGGTGCTGCAGCCTTTAGATTTTCTAGCTCTACCAGTGACCCCAGAAATAAGACCCTGTTTGGATTTAACAGAATGCAAACAATTAAACTGAAAAGTCAACTTTTTTCTAATGAGGGAAGTTTGTTTCTGTTCAAGATGTCGACCAGAAATAAAATCCAGGCCAGCTCAGCAAACTGTGGATTTACTGTGGGGACCGAACCAGACGCTGCAACCACGGTTTGATTAACGCCGTTTCAGATGCAGCTGGACTGACTTAGTCATTTTTTGAAGTTAAGCTTGATCAGAGATCCAAAAGTTGCCGCAGGCAAATACATTGCGTTTACTAAACTAAACTAAACTAAATGTTTCTTTAAAACATGCTTCAACCGCTGGAAGTTCAAGGTGATGCTTTTAAATGTCAAGAGTTACGATTAATACGAGGGTTGTGGTCTGAATGTTTCTCCAAACCGTTAACGTCGGCCATCTTTTCAGCTGTTAACTAGACTTATGCCGCCGTCCACGACAGCAAGGGTACATCCCCGAGAAGTCCCCAGCCCCCAACGTTATATAACCAGCCCCCCTTTATATGAGACGTTAGGTCCAAAATATTGTTTTACGTAAGTAAAGTTTACGTAAGTAAAGCTTTCCCACTGGGTAAAATATGAAATGTTGGAGTAGATATATGGGGTCGGTTCATTTTCAACAAATTTGGACAAAAACGGATCAACAATTAGGAGGTTATCGCTGAAAAACTGAATTTTTCGTAAAAAAAAAAAAGAATTAAAAAAAAAAGAAAAAGCTCCCCAAAGTGAGTAAAATACAAACTATTAGAGTAACAGATAAAAAAAAATAGTGGGCCGAATACTTTTGAAGCTTAAGATCCCACTAGTGTCAGAAGTATAAGATGGACCTTTCCCAAAATCAGTTCAGTTCTTCCTTGTACTAAAGTCTATGTGTGTATAAAATTAGATAATAAGCCATGGTATGGTATTTGAGTTTTTTCCGGAAAACATGTTTTCGGGAAGAATGCTCCCTCTAGTGGTTACAATATGAACTACTAGAGTAGAATAAGATATTCAGGATTCAAATGCACCAAATTAAGTCCTAATTTGGACTAAATGTGTCCAACGATTGAGAAATTATGTCCCCGGAACATTCAGAGAGATAAACTAGTGTCAGAACTATACAACCGACCTTCCTCAAAATCAACCAGTTCTTCCTCGAAATGAGGTCTATTTAGGTATGAATTGAATCCATGATATATTTTTTGAGTTATGTCCACAAAACAGTGTTTTTCATTTCAAAAAAGACTCCCCTGAGAAATTATGGCCTGACAATTTTGGGGATAAAGCTCCCCCTAGTGTTGGAAACACACAACCCAACTTTCCCAAAAACAATCCAGTCCTTCCTCACACTAAGGTCAATGTGGATATAAAATTTGCCTTTATATATAGTTAATTAGAAGGGCCATCAATCTGATTTTCTTAGTTTCTACCCTTTAACTCACCAGGATGACATCATGCTAGCCCCTTGAGCTCCTTAGCCAGCGCCTGGCGTCAGAGTTAAATGGCTGCCACACGATTCCACTCCACACCCAGCTCTAGCTGGGACTATAAAACACAGGAGTAACAAATCCTGACATTTAGAAGCCGGAGGGAGATCAAATTGAGACTGATTAATTTTCCTCTCAATCAACCACTCAGCTATTCGGCTAATTAGCTTAGCACGACGTCGCTCCTGCTGCTCTGCATCAAAAATGATCCCATGGTTGCTCTGATTTCGCCGTAGCTGCAGGTTCACCCTTTTGAAAGAGTGCACACATGGAATCAGGAAACAAAATCAGCCTCTTATATTCTCAAAATTGACGCTCAAATATAGAGCGACTATAAAATGACTGCCTTTACGAAGTAGGAGCATTTAATCACTTTACTTTTAGATCATGAAACTGTCTTCCATTTCTGTAGTGTGTGTGTGTGTCACAAACAGCGGCTCCAACATGGGCCCACCAGCATTACCCAGAGGTCCTAGAGGCAGGACGGGACACAGCGAGCTGAGACTGGCGCTGGGCAGTCCATTCATCACAGAATGTCCTTCAGCGGTGTTCTGTCCCGGCAGGCCCGCCGCGGCCCCATGGATCAACAGAGGACATGTTTGAACAGCTGACCCAAGGCCACGAAAGTGGGTTCACTGCAACAGCAAACGCCATCAGGGTCGGCCGATTAAAGGCCATACATCAGGTGTCCAGGAAAAGAAAAACCTGTGATCTACGAATCTGCGAGGTTTGCTACCCGTTGCCTTTCGGCAATTCTTGTCCCACATTCTGTCAATCTGCGCCTTCTGCTTTATCTAAAGCTTTATGACCTCTGCCAAGGAGGTTATGTTGTTTGTTTGTTTGTTTGTTTGTTTGTTTGATTGTGAGCAGGATTACAGAAGAACTGATTTGCATCAGATTCAACCCAGAGGAAGGTTTTGACATATCCTAAGGCTGATTAAATTTTGCCGACCTTGCATGTTTCAATGCATTTAAAATAAAAATAAGATTTGCCGTTTAAAGTAGTGATGTCGTATATTGGCTTTTGCTGCCTTTGTTCCTTCTGATTCCTTTGAAATTGATTTGGTTATGGACTTGTGGCTGTTTCAAGACTACATTTTATTCCTTTGATGTTTCTTTGGCGGTTGAGCTGGTGGCTCAGTTTTAAAAATTCCTTTGATTTCTTTGATGTTCCTCCGGGAGTGGAGCTGGTTTCAAAAGTTCCTTTGATTCTTTTGATATTCCTTTGGGGCTGGAGCTGGGGTCTCAGTTTCAATAGTTCCTTTCATTCCTTTGATGTTCCTTTGAGGGTGGAGCTGGTTTCAAAAGTTCCTTTGATTCCTTTGAAGGTGGAGCTAGTTTCAAGAGTTCCTTTAATTCCTTTGATACTAGAGCTGGGGTCTCTGTTTCAAGAGTTCCTTTGATGTTCTTTTTGGGATGGATCTGGGGGCTCAGCGGGCTGAACAGAGACACTGAAGTGGAAGGCACTGGTGTAGAGCGACGACAGAGTATTGGAGAGATAGTTTTTGCTGAGTTTGTTGGAGTTGTCGGTAGATTTAGTGGCTGGTAAATATTAAATATAAGAGAAAATCTGCATGAAGTTTCCATAAATCTTGGAAATAATTAGGCCTTGGCGAATGTGTGTGATCTCTGAGCGCTTGTTCTAGTTCTATAAAGTAGACAGCAGGAGATACCAAAAAGAAATGTTTGTTTCATTAAGGTTACTGATATGAAACACGTCACCAGCTCGGTAATTGAGTTAAGCTGATTCTACCTGCATTACTACCAGTTGATGGTTCTAATGTTGTGGCTCATTTTTGTATATTCTACACAGCTGGGCTTGAAGACCTTTCTGGCGCCATTGACGATCGTAAAATGGGACTTTGTGATTGGTTCATAATGATGGCGGCATTGTGAATGTTATCTCTTTACCCTTTAGACCAGAAAACAGTCGGTTCAGACTTTATCGTGTCTTTAAATCAACCACTTACTGTCCTTAATGTTGTGGCTGATCGTCTTTGGTGGTTATAATTAAAACGGGTTAATTACAGATTAACCTGACTTCAGAGCTGCGTGATGTAACTCCTATGAGAATCCACCTCCATCAGTCTCAGTTTCCTGTTCTTAGCTGATGGGAGTGGTTCCACGAGTTGTGCATCCAGAGTTTCTCTTCTGCAGACCTCGGTTCTACAGTCTTATCTCATGAAGTTCTAGGGCTACAATTTCTCAACCGTAGGTCCGATTTAGTCCAAATTCGGTGCAAATTAATTTATTAATTTTATTTAAAATCTTTATAAAAAAAATTTAATCTCTTGTTTTTTCATTTAAGAAACTACTTTTGAAGAATGTAAGAACATAGTAAAAACTGTTTATAGAACAAAAGCAGCAAACAATTACAGGCGTTTATCAAACCAGTTAAAAGCCCATATCGTTGATAACATACATGTAATAACGTAGTAATAGCAGTGTAGTTACAGAATACTAATAACACAAATAGATGAAGACCAAGTTTAGGAGAACCTGGAGTCTTAATTTTCACTGATGTGAGATAGAGGTCGTTGCTGTCTCTTCAAGGTCACCACATAAAAGCATGATGATAATAAATAAGACCGCCTGTCTGATTATTCTGACGGCCCCCCAGCTTTGTGTTCCTCCTCTAAGGCAAACTTCTCCACCGCCTCCTTGTTCAATCTGCTGCAGCCACGTTTCTCTTACACATCGCTCACCGCAAACATCCAGCTGGATCTACGAATGACAAATGGTGCACTGTAAGAAAAAAAAAATTCTGTATAATCCATCCATCCATTTTCTTCCGATTATCCGGGGCCGGGTCGCGGTGGCGGCAGGCTCAGATGGGATTTCCAGTTATCCCTCTCCATAGAAACAATCTCCAGCTCATCCTGAGGCGTTCTCAGGTCAGATGTGAAATACGGTCCCCCCAGCGCCTTCTGGGTCCACCTCGGGTTCTCTACCAGGTTGGCGCGCCTGAAACACCTCCAAAGGGAGGCATCCTAGTTAAACGCGGCGGCTCTCCTCCAAGATCGTTCCGGATATCCGAGCTCCAAACGTTATCCCTGAGGCTGAGCCCAGCCACCCTACGCTAATTTCTGCTGCTTCAGCGGCTCGTATCCTTGACCTCATTCTTTTCCGTCTCTACCCGGAGGTCAAGACCCTAAGTGATGGTTAGATCGTAGATAAACCGGTAAATTTTCTTTTTTTTCATCACAACGGACCGATACAACGACCGCATCACTGCTAATGCCTCAATAATTCCGTATAATAATGTATATTATATATATATGCATAACGATACTGTAATTCCTGAATTCAGGAATTACAATTTTCGGTAAAATACCGGCAGTTGTGATCTCCAAGAATTTTACCGTCAAAAACACAGTGACTGTACGATAAAATAGCGGGGAGAAAAAAAAAGATACACTGTAAAACCTGTTTATGCGGATATTATATAAAACAAGAGTAAATTACCGTAAAGTCTTATTACACATCAATGATAATGTGTCGTATGATAAAAAGAAAAGAAACTACTAGCATCTCGTTTCTTCAAGCAAAAATTAAAAAAAATAAATAAATAAATAAAATAAATAATTAAATAAAATAATTTAAGGTGATACAAAAACAACAAAAAAAATGTTTTTTACAGTGTGGCTGTGAGGAGGAGGTTGATATGAAAAAACATTTAAAGCCCGTCAGCATGTCAGGCGACGTCACGGCCCGCCGCTCGCGGTGATGGGTTTCGACATATTTCACTGTGCACTTGTTGGCGGGACGACGCGGCGGCCATGTTTTTGCTGGCAGCAGGCAGCTGATGAAATTTCCTGCTAGCTTCTTTGCTGGAAGATAATGAGACACCTCAGATGTGTTCCTGTCTCCCACCCTTCTCCTGCATCCCCTCGCTGACTAACCCGTTACTCTTCACTTTTGTTTTTCTGTGGATTCTAATGAGCCTGGAGGTGGAGGGAGGAAACCGCCGGTTATTTTAACGGGCTCCCGAAGACTTAAAGGTCCCGGCAACTCCGATTTTAACCTGGGAGAAACATTTACAGTGTGAGTATTTATCGGACTCTGCCGTGACTCGTCTGGGCCGCGGAGCTCCGGCGCCCGAGGCGTCCTCCCACTGCCGTCTTTTCAGAATGTTCTCTTTTTGAAACTCATTTTGGCTTTTGATACAATCTCGGAGTTCTTCGAGGTCAGCGCCGCCGCGGATTACTCAACCCACCCCCCCCTCATTGTAAACAGACATGCATTCATCGCAGCCTTGCGGGTCGTGTTTGCATCTTTGCTGATTTGCCGCGGCCGCTGCCCACACAGCGTTCCCCGATAATGCTTCTTTTTTCTTCTCTTTAAGCCGCTTTAGCATTTGCTTGAATTCACGGCTGCTGAGGAACAACGTGGATCCGAGTGTTTTTGGCCTGAAGCTGCTGAATGTTTGGGAACATCTACCAGCAGCTGCTGCTGATTGTATGAGTCAGAGAAGTTAGGCCACAAGATGCCGTCCAGATGCCTGACGCTGTCAGCGGAGATCATCCGCTAGTTCTCCTGTCACGATGGGACTACTTGATGAAGACTACTACTTGATGAAGACCTTCCCTTTGGACATCGTGTCTGACACCTTATGAATGCTGCACTATGTCACGTCGCTGCACAAGCAGGGAAAGGCTTTACCTGGATATTTAGCCCTGCACCTGACATAAAATGTTATTATTTAGTGATTATAATGCAGATTATGATTATCAATTAATATTAAAAAATAAAATTACTTTTTTATTGCTTTTTTTTCCACTTTCATGGAATTTCCACTTTCACTGAAATATATATATATTTTTTTCTTTCAATTATTATTGTTTTTTATATTATATATTTATATATTTTCATTTATTTAATTTATATATATTTATTTATTTTATTATTTTTCTTTAAATTATTTATTTATTTTTTACATATATTTATATATTTTCTTCTTTCATTTATTTAATTAAATTTTTATATATATGTTTTTTTTGTTATATATATATATTTTAACATTTATCTAATTTTATTTTATTTTTAAAATGTATGCTTTTTGAATTTGTCATTTAGTATAAAAACAGGCATGGTGTAAACTAATTGGTTAAAATCCCATAAATCAACACATATCTGGTAGTCAGAGGTTACTCATAAAAAAAATAATAAAATAAATTCAATTAAAGTGGAAAATACAATATAAACTATAAAAAAAAAAAAAAGTCACCCACTCCAATATTTCGTTGGACCGCCTTTAGCTTTGATTAACTCTACGCCGCCGCGTCGAATTCAGCGCCACAACATTTATTTCCGTCCAGAGTTGCATTGATTTTGTATTTTGACGACGGGAGAGTCGGCGGCTGCCGGGGTGAAGGTGGGCTCAGTCACGGACCCTCCTGTCCTCTATGCTCAACATGAATGGTTTCAGAAACATAAAGTCGCCGTTCCAACCCTCAGACCGCCGGTACTGAGACGGAGAGTTCTGGGAAAGGTGGGACATTTCTGGGTGATCCATGCGTCCCCTGCATGGATGGCGCTGTGAGCAGGAATACTGACTATGTCGTATAGTGACGACGTTTCTATGACCTCCGTCATGAAACGTCGGCTGTGATTTCATGATTTCATTGTGATTCGGAGGCGTGTCAGGCGCCGTGGCGGGGGAACTGGACCTGGATTGATGCCTGCTGTATGCTGACTGCGTGGAATAAATGGAACCAGTCCATCATTACCTTAAGTCCTTGAGTAATGAGTGTCCCTCAGGGCTGAATGGAAAACAGAACGGTAATTGCAGACAAAAAGATTCTGGAAAAAAAGTCCTTTTTCTTTCTCTCTCCAGCAATTTCCTTCAACACTTCAGTGGCGTTTGGAATATTTCACATTTAATTGTGCCTACAGCCTCGGCAGGACGGGGAGGGCTGAGTGTTTCGCTTTCAACCAAAGTGAAAAGGCACAAGTAGAAGAAAGAAAAAAGAAAAAAGACAAATATCCAGACAAGAATTAAGAGGCATAATGGATTACATAAATTTGAAAGTATAAAACCTTAAATCCATGTCGTTTTTTTCTTAATCCCCATGAGCCTCTGCTGCTCAAGAGACGTCAAGTCTGGATCACGACGGCGGCTCTGATAGGAAGAGCTTAGTTTATTCCTCTCGTCTTATTGATAGTGATAAGATTTTGTACTTATAGATAGATGGAAACTTTGTTAATCCCCAGCGGGGAAATTTAGTCGTTACGGCAGACAGACATTCTAAAAGGGACAAAAGACATAATATATAATAGAACGTCTTATGTAGATGAATATATATACCTAGATAGATAAACTGTCTATATACTATACTATACACTATATACACTATTATATACATATATATACACAAATATATATATATATGTGTATGTATCTAGGGGCTCGGTGGGCTGAACAGAGACGCTGAAGTGCAAGGCGCAGGAGGCGAGCGGTTACAGAGTATCTGAGAGATACTCTGAGTTTGTTGGAGTTTGCATGAATGTTTCCTAAACTTTGGGTGCTGTTGTGTCTTGTTCCTTTGATGTTTTACACTGGACAGGAACAGGAAATGATGTAGGTTCAGAGGTGAGGTTTGACCCGTGATGGAGGTTGGTGACCTCAGAGTGCCTTTTCTGTTTTGTGTTTATTTTACTCAAAAGTAAGGCATAATTTCAAATAGTTGATTTGGTGGATTGACCATAAATCCCAAAGAAAGACTAAAAACTTGTGATAATGATTTAATTGAAGTTGATTAAAAATTAAATGCAGAATTTGGGGATTATTAATAATGTTTTGCTCTATAATAATCCAAACGAGGTCAATTCTGACCCTGGAGGACAAAAGACAAAAATACATTTAAAAAAATACATTGTGCTTTGTAATTAGCGCCCCCTAGAAAGTGAAATATGAACTTCAAGTCGTCTCATTTGCAGCAAATTTGGACTAAATCGGACCAACGGTTGAAAACTTATGGCCTGAAAAATCTTGGAGATAAAACTCCCCCTAGTGTCGGAAATATTGTACTGGCCTATCCCCAAATCACTCCAGTTCTTCCTCATACAGAGGTTTACATGGGTATTACATTTGAAACGATAAATGCCATCATTTTGTTGAGCGACCCAATAATATCCCCGACTTTTCGGGGATAAAATGTCCGACAGGAAGTCAAGAGAAAGCTAGAAGTTGTCAGAAGATCCACACGGAGACAGTAGAAACCACCAGAGGGTCCACAACACATTTTCACAGCCCGGTCTAATTTGCCACCATCTGTTCACGGAACGGTTCTGGCACCTGCAGACTCTGACAGTTGACCAACTGGTGGAGAACTAATTGCTTCAGTGGTCTTTGATACCCCGGCACCAACCCCCGGGTAATTTAACCAAAGAAAGCAGAGAGAGAAGGAGGTGTGGCCGTCTCGCGTCTCCTCCCCTGCATCTGTCCCGGAGAAGCCCACCATCGACAGGGTCGGCGCTGGTTCTCTCTCATCCCTAGGAGGAACAGCGGAACCGGATCTTCATTTGCATTCTGCAACAGCACCAGTTCAGTCTTTAAGTTTCCGACAGCTCCGCCTGCAACATCCACTTACTTTTACCAAAAGTTGCGTCATTATATTTTTTTATGATTTGTTAATTGAGTTGTGACTTCAGCGAATGATGAAATCCCTCAGAAAATAACGGCGCCGCCAAGTCCTGGAGACTTTCTACAATAGTTTCCTCAGACTGAGTGGAACTCTATAATTAGTGAAGTTGGTGGAGTCCCCCTTTAGTCGGGTCATCCAATCTGTGAACCCCCCCCCCAAAAAAAGTTTCTGCAACTCAAAAAGAAAGTAAGGCGGCGCTGGTTTGGCACCATTTTTTTTTTTTGAGGTCATAAACTGAAGGGTCTCTGAATATCAGAGCTTAAATATTCAGGGTTAGCGGTGCGTTCGCTGTCTCGTTATAGTTAAATCAGATTAATTGTCAGCAGTCGGGACAGGAGGAGCACTTAAAACCTTGGGGGTTGGAACCAATTCAAGCTGACATTGGGCGAGAGGCGGGGTTCATCCTGACCCTGAAGTGCTTCGTCAGCGGGTCGACCCGTAGAAAAACATAGAATGAGTTTCATGAATCCAAAAAAGGAAGCGGAACGTTAGTGGAACGCAACGTCTCGCTCCATCCAACTCTTCTTCTGTCACGCCGACCAACTGCATGTCCTATTTCACCCCTATTCACAAACCTCCTCATAGACCCCAGCATCATAGTCCATGGGGACCTCTGATCTGTTCAGCACCACAGTAACAAAAAGGGGCTCAGAGCCAATCCTTGGTGCGGTCCCACCTGCATGAAAATGGAATGTTTTGTTGGAATGAAATGTTTATGTTGATCAAATTTAAAGTTTTGAAATGCGAAGGAATTCTAAATCAAGTCCACAAAACTCTAAGGTTTTGATTATCTTTTGGATTTATGTCATTTTACGTATCGCTTACGAAATATGCAAATAAGTTCTCGCACTAGGAAGTGATGAGTTTGATGGACTTAAACTGGAACAGTTTCAACTCCTCATTCTAACAAATTCATTTCAGCATTCGGTTTTACGGAGCATCTCTCTCTCTTTTGTCATTCCCCACTTTTATCCCAGTCTATTGTTATTTACTTCCTCCAACATGTCATTCAGTTGGAGACTGTTTAGACTTGTTTGAATAAACATTTTGGGCGATCGGATCGGAACACGTCTCTAAACACAAGCGTAAACGACCACCAAGACGCGTCGTGATCCGATCGCGTGTTCTGGGACACATTTGACCACATATCTGTTGTACATTAAAGTGAACGTTAATGCGTCCCCGACAAGGACGTCACAGGAAAACGTGCTGGACGTTCTTCGGGGTCTTGTGGCTAGCAATAAAAAAAACACTTTATTTTCTAAAGCGCTTCAATTTTCGCTCTTTAGCAAGTCGTAATGTCTTTGTCAACAGTTGTAATAGTTCCTTCATGTATATTAGCTCTTGAAGCATCTACGGGTTGTTAGCTAAACCGTGCTAGCCACCGGAAAAAATCTGCCGCTCGACTGACGTTACTGATAATTTAAGGCGACGGCCTTTGACCTTGCTGCGAGTGACGTAGGCAACGACGAAATCCGAACGCAGGCGCGCAACCGGGCGAGTTTTGGAGACGCATGACGGACATAAACGTAAAACGGCGATGTGTCTCCTCGTCCGTTTGTGATCCGATCACCCCCCCAAAAAAAAGGCATTTTTAAACGGAGTCTCAACAGGTTCATTGAGACTTCCGATGACATTCTGTTTTTACAAAAACTAAACACAAATCTAAACGTTTTATAAGCGTGAATAAAACGCTTTGAGTGTTTAACTCCTCATCAAACCTGTTCAAACGTTACTTTGTCTGTCAGACTCGGCTCTTCGCCTCCAAACGTCGTGATGAAGACAAGAGCTTGAATGTCAGCGGCGGGCGGAGGAGGGGGGTCCTCCACAGTTTTGGCGAGGACGTCTCGCGTGAGGCTCTTTGGCAAAACGGCAACTTGGAGTCGTAATTGCTTTTTAACATCGCCGGGATTATTTCTTTGGAGCAGGAGCGAATACAAATACGATCCAACGAGGTGGTGACGGCGGCCTGAGAGGCAAAGAGGGTGAGAAGTAATAAGGAGAAATGATTTCAGCGGGGAGAACAAAGTGCAGTGATTACATTTATTTTCCAGCGACTTATTACTGGAGCATTGAGGGAAAACCGGCGCTGAGTTTCCTGTTTTTGCAGCCGTTCACAGACCGTTAGGACCCAGGGGCCATTTTTTCTTTTTTTTTTGTTCATGACGTGTCAGAAAAAACCGCTTTCTTCGCCCTTTTTTTTCCCCCCTCTGAGAATTTCTCGCTTGATTTACACTGAATTCCTATATTTAATAATATGTCTAATGATGATTGACTGTGTTTAGTCTGAAACCCAGAACTCTGTGACCGACCTTCGTCTTCCTCACTACACACCGTGTGTGTTCCTCTGATCACACTTTTACACATCTGAACATCTGTGTTCTATTTAAATTCACATTTATATGAAACATTGGAGATCGGTCTCTTTCCCCCTTTTTCTCTCTTTTCTTTAGATTTGCATAAATTTAATTCCTTTATTGTAATGAACATGTGTCTTTTATTTATTCCTGTTTCTTATTTATCTTATTTCTTAATTTATTTCCTGTTTACATACCTATATATGTGTGAATACGTACATGTACAGTATGTACGTATATGTTTATGTATGTAAAAATGTATGTATGTGTGTATATGTATGTATGTATGTATATAAATGTGTATATGTATGTATGTATGTATATGTATGTGTATATATATATATATATACACACACATAACACACTCTATGTAGTGTTTCTCTCTCTCTCTCTCTCTCTCTGTCTCTCTCTCTGTCTCTCTCTCTCTCTGTCTCTCTCTCTCTGTCTCTCTCTCTCTGTCTCTCTGTCTCTCTCTCTCTCTGTCTCTCTCTCTCTGTCTCTCTCTCTCTGTCTCTCTGTCTCTCTCTGTCTCTCTCTCTCTCTGTCTGTCGTTGTCAGAACTATAATTGCCACATTTTGTTTTCAGCATCAGTGTGTAGTTAAAGTTAGAATTGTGTGATTTATTCGATCGTTTGTTCGTCCTAATGGCGGACGCAATGACGGCGCCTCCTTCATTCATGGTCAGATCATTCCAGGTGTTTACAGTGTCGCCTTCGTTCGCCCCCGCTCCCTCGTGCTCACGTCTGGGTGGCGCTCGCCGCGTCCTGACTGCCGGACATGATGGATACCCACTCCATTATCAGGCCGGGCGCCTGTGCCCTTCGTCCCGCGGGAACCCGCCGCCGGGGCGACATTTATTAATAGGCTGGAGATAATTCCTAATAAAACGGCGTAAGCTGGAAGACAGAGTTCTGGGATGGCCTTTATTATGTCGGACACGATGCCTTATCTCGCCAACGCTACGCCTTAACGAGAGACCATTGTTAATGCGTGGGGATGAAGAGCGGACCGCAGCGGCGTGCAACCATGTGATGTGGTTTTACGTCGATGGTAAAGTTATAGGGTTGATTGTTGATTAGAGATCATTGCTGTTGATTATAGCGTCAAATTTATTTCAAATTTTATACCTTCATAGACCTTTATGTGAGGAAGGACTGGATTGATGATAAGGTGTGTGAGAAATCCCTACTTGTATATATATTGAGTTTTAATCTAATAGTAAATATTTTATGGTGATTCTTATTCAGGAAAAACATTGTTTTGTTTGGACATTACTCCAAAACTATTTCCTCCACCCAAGGAAGAACTGGATACATTTTTGGAAAGGTTAGTTCTATATTTCTGACACTAGGGGGAGCTCTATCGGCAAAATTTTTCATAAGATATATTTTCAAGCATTGGTCTGATTTTGTCGAAGTTTGGTGCATATATTACTGCTATGTAACTAGTAGTTCCTATTTTACTCACTTTTTTAGCTTTTTTATTAAAAAAAACAAGGGATCCAACTTATATTTGTTGTATTTCAAGTTAATTGTCCACATTTCTCTGTTTTTTATGCAGATAAACAGAATTTAGAGATAAATTTGTGTAAGAACCCACAAAAGGAAATTCGCTCAGAGAAACCAGTTAACTGTATTTATCTTCATCATTGAGTCACTATGGGATCTGATCCTAGAACAGACTGCTGACTTCATAGAAATAGTCGGGTTGAGTCGATATGGATATTTGAGATTATCAATGAGTCACGTTAATAATCGAGGAAAGGAAAAAAAGGAAAAGAAATAAAAGTTAAAGAAAAGGAAAAAAAAACTTAGCTGTTGCTTCATCCCGCAAATAATGATGTCATAGCGAAACATCGTGATGGGCAGTGAAATAAACCGTACGATTCGGGAGTTGTTTGCAAAGTTTCCGCTTCTGGTTGTATCAGGAAGGCTGTGGGAAAAAGCTGACTTGCTCAGGCGAATAGAGAGAATCCTCGCTAGCGCTGTGGACCCCGCTGACTCCCGCTGTCCAATCTGACGGCGACCACCGACTGTTTTATCCAGCTGAGAAAACTCTCGCCGCCGTCGCCGGTGAAGAGAGCAGGCACATAAACCATCACACCCCTGCCTGGTGAGAAACCAACCGACAACCCGTGCTGGGGTTTAAAAGCCTCTTTGTGTCTGAACCGTAACCCTGCCCGGGTCGCCAGCTTCTGAACATTCAAACAAAGTTAGGCAGCAAGTTCGGATCTCCGGAACCGCCAACTATGGGGTTTTACATTTCCACTACTTCTCAATTCACCTTCACGTTCTCGGTACTAGCTCTTTCAGCTAATGCCATACATTCTCCCTGCATGACTGATTGTGTCATCGGGCATCCCGATCCAAAGCTGGCAGAACAATAAGTTGAAGTACCGCTAGAGGAAACTCGTCTCTTCTTCATTATTCTGTGTTTTCAAACGTGAAAACTATTTTTGCTCTTACTTTGTGTCCACTGGTGAACAGCTGATCAAGGCCATTCGCAATTCTGAGTTTTGAGAATTGAGTCCTAAATTTCTTCACCATTGATTGAATTTAATTCAAATTTGTCAAACATAAGTTAACTTTTAACGTGAGGACTTCAATCAGGGCGATTGCATGTACTACGGAGGGGATTGGGGACTTTTTCGGAGGGGATACACCCTGGATGTCGGGGACGACAGCGTAGGTCTAGTTCCAAACAAACAGCATCCTGGTTTTCATGATGTTCCAGGATTTGCTGCCTCTGACTACGGCGCCCAGTTTATATCGCTGTAAAAACCAGAAATGATGGACCGCCGCGCCCCCAAACCCAGACTCGGTTCCTTTGTCACGCAGGCAGACGAATGCGCCGTGCCACATGAAAATGAGCTCCTGTATTTATACATGACTGATTCCCCGCGCTCGTACAATATAACACTCTGCACTTCACTTTGAGTCATCTTTGTTTGCCACTGCCTTTTTTTTTTTCTCCCTCTTTCTTGTCGAGCTAAAGAGCATGACGCACAATCATGGTGGTGGGGGTGGGGGGGTCGGCTTTATTGTTTTGCCAACAGAATCCCATTTCACGGCTCCACGCTGGGAAGTGGTAGAAGCAGGGCCGTGCATGAGATGGGCCGGCAGCCAAGGCAGCGAAGAGGTTTTCATTAGTCTAATATTCCTCCTGTGCATTGGCCGCTTTATTACGCTTCTGTTTCTCTTTCCGGAGAGACATAAAGGCAGTGATGAGGAGAGGTAGGCCAGCCTCTCGACCTTACATTTAAAAAGATCTCAAATTCTCCCTGGGTGCTGTGATGAATGACACGGACTCATCTCTCTGCACCTCTCTGCGTCTCTGCTGCTTCCTGTCCACAGGACGAAGAAAAAACTCGTTGAAATGTTTAAGAAGGATTGTGTCACCGTTTTTTTGTCCGTCGCTAACAACCAATAGTAAGATTTCATAAGTATGAAAGTGGCCCTAAGTTTACATCCTGATCCTCTGATGTGCATCCAGGAGACAGAGATATGAGACGCCTTCGTAAAACCAGTTGGTTTAACCCTGTAGAGTTTGACCATGTCCCGTCTGACCATGTCCCGGTCCACGTTCCCGTGGACTCACCACCTGCATTGATTGACGTTGGGTTTCGGTGCAAATCCTACAAAGAACTTCTTCTGCTGCTTCTACTATGGAGGGACATTACTTACAATACACACATTTTCATTTTCATCATTTAAATCCTCTGCACGTCAAAGTTTGGTTCCGTTTTCGGTATAAAAGCCGTGTTTGTCGGATCCGTGTCCCTCGTCGGCGTCAGTCGGGTTTTCTTCTGCATTCATTCCATCTTTTTATTTGTAGTTTTCTCTCTTACTGACAAGCAGCTTATCCCTCGTGGTACAACCGGTCCCTCTCTCTTTATGGCTGTCATTGTTACTTTCACTTTCTACTGCTCTGCAAGAGAGCACTCTGGTTCTGTTCCCCCGAATGAAAATACCACAGATTGCCGTATTATTAGTACGAGTCGCCCGGACCTATTGTGATTGTAAACGCTGCGGGTTTGGAACTGAATGATGAGAGCAACATCTTTCTTTTTTTTTTTCCTCTAATGTGTTTGTGGTGACTGAAGAGAGCTGAGGCGTCTGCCAGCTCCCACTGCTCTCTGCAGTCTGCACCCTGACGGGGAAGAAACATGAGCCCGAATCTGAACCCGGCAGTGTAGATTTCTGGATTCATCAGATTGGACAACCTTTGCATGCAGATATTTACACCATAGAATACTTTTTTTTTTTTACAATATGTACATATACTGAGGATGAAGCTCCTGGGGGTACATCTGTCCGTGTTAGTGGTATCCTCGCCGCCTTCGGAGCCATCTGAAAGGCTTTGGCAGACGGTGAGGCAGAACTGTTTGGCTGCAGTAATAATCGTTACGGTTCAGTTCGGTCTCAGTGGGCGTCGGGAGGGGGTTGAGAGCCGCCTGAGTTCTAGTGGCTACGTGAGGAAAGCAGAGCTGATTTGCAAACAGAGCCATTATCGCGCTTAGTGGACGAATCTCTGACCATTCCACTCATTTTCGACTCGTAAGACCGTTAGGAAGAGAATCGGAGGACTGATGACTCAGCAGGATTTGGAAAAAAGGGGTCCATGCATTTATCTACAGCCGACTCCACTACTGTAACGGCGTCTTAACTGGTCTTCCTAAGAATTGGATCAGACCTGCTGGTTCAGAACGCCATTGCTAGAGTCTTATCGGGTGGCCTCCAACGGAGTACCGGTAATAGCCAATGAGAGCGAGCGGACCGGTAAGCGCCATAACCAACACACCTGAACCCCGGGCAAGGTGGATTACTGAAGAAGAAGAAGAAGAAGAAGAGGAGCAGCTAGTGGAAGTATGGCAACAACACGAGTGTGACACTTTATAAAGTGTCACGCAAGAGATATCACAATAGGACCGACGAGGACGTCCATCGTCCTCCATGTTTGTTTTTCTTCTGAAGTCACGTTTGGTCACGTGAGATTCTGTGAGATCTCGTGTCTGTGAGATTTCGTGTCTGTGGAATCCTCACTACAAACGGCATGAGTGTGGAGGAATGGTCTAGTGTTTGCGTTTGGAAGATTATAACGTTTAACATCGGTTGAAAGCGTCCTCTTGTCTGTGGTGACCCACGTTTTTAAAACGTTATTAATATATCCTCCTTTGTGTAGCTAACATAAGTCATGAAATATTTTTGGCTGTACAGCGTCCGTTAATCTTTTATTTCATTTATTTATTTACTTGTTTGTGAGGGATCATGTACAATATTCAACAGGAATTAAACCATTTCAGGCCTTTCACCAGAGTTAGCCTCAGGCTAATTTCCATTTGAAGTCTCCCCCCCACCCCCCGGCAGGATGGCTATTAAAATCAGAACCACCTCACAAAATCAACAAGTGAGGAAACACGACTGAGTACACGAAAGACACAAGGCAGTAAAAGATAGTAAATAACATAAACATCACGTGTCACCAGCAGCTCAGGAACAAACAACTTCTAACGAAGGAAGTCTCAGTATTATGTAAACGCAGAATCTCGTATTATCTACTAGAGCGACAAACTTCCTCCGTTATTACATCCCTCAAACTTAAAAACTCAAAAAATCGCGTTAAAGCGTGTTTTTGACGACAATAAATCAACCCAGAACCAAGACCGAACGGGCTGAACTGATACTCTGCAGGTTTGACGTGGATGGACAGGTGATGATTCCGATGATGATGCTGGGTCACAAGGGGAGGGCTGGAGCCTATCCCAGCTGGCATTGGGAAGAGACCCTTCACACTTATGGTCACATTTAGAACCAGTACTTCGTTTGTAGTGCATGTGAATGGGCTGTGGGAGGATGCCGGAGGCAGCATCAGAATAATAACGACGCAGTGAGAAGGGGGGGGCTGTTTCTGCTCAAGGGTCTCTGGCGGGTTAATCAGGCCATGTCCATATTCATGCACACTTACATGTAATCAGATCAATGGAGAGAAAAGAAGACTTCTGTGTTTTAATGATGAGTCCTAGTGGGGAGAAAAGAAGAAAAATCCTCATCTTCACTACAACAAACAAACTGGTGTGAGTTAAACGAACGACCTCTGCAATGGAAGGATTGTTTGACGTACGTTGTCATGGGAACCACGGCATTAAAAAAAGTTGTTCTCACTCCTTTTCCCAGGAGATTTAAAATAAAATCGAATAAAACACCAAATGATAATAAATATATCAGCTAGATTTTCTCCTGTAGCCTCTTCAATTACTAGTTTAACAGATGCTAAATGAGAATAGGTGCTAATGGATTTACTAGGACTCTGATTTTAAAATAAACCGTTTAATGCAGAAATTTGAGTTCAAATGAAACAGAATATTGAGTTTGTGTTTTTACCAACAAAACAAAAACAAACAGTCTTGAGTGAGAGAGAAATATGTTAGACGGGTACAGGACATGTTTGACAGCAGTGAGACGTGCAGAAGGAAAGACAGATGGGTTCAAGGTCGAGGTGGGACTGCACCAAGGACTGGCTTCGAGCCCCTTCTTGTTTGCTCTGGTGATGGACAGGCTGACAGAGGAGGACAGGCAGGAGTCTCCTTGACCTATGATGTTGGTGGAGGACATTGTGATCAGTTGTGAGAGCAGGCATCAGGTGGAGGAGAACCTGGAGAGGTGGAGGTAGAGGGAAGAGGAATGAAGGTCAGTCGCAGCCAGACAGAATGTGTGTTTGTGAAGGAAAGGGAGGTAGGAGGAAGGGTGAGGAAGAGGGAGAACAGGTGGAGAAGATGCAGGAGTTTATGGACTCGGGGTCAACTAGTAAGAGGTGAAGACGCGAGTGCAGACAGGATGGATCGGGGGGAGAAGAGTGTGAGGAGTTATCTGTGACAGAAGAGCAGGAATCAGACAGAAGGTGAAGAAGGGGTGTAGGTGGTCTCTGTCGGTGCGTTAGCCCCCTGTCCTCTCAGGAGAGAATGGATTCCCTGAAGCGACCGGACCACCTGCCGGCGTCACACATGAAACCGATCAGGTCCGGGACAGGAAGTCTGTGCGGTCCGAAAAAATATAGCTTCAGCTGGCAGCACCGGCCATTGAAGCAGTGCCATTAGGCTCATAATCTGAGCAGAACCTTCTGGAGCCTCTGACACCTCCTCCTCATCATTATTCCCTCACTCATTTTTCTCCGGCGGTGGTCCGCGGGGTCCGCATCCTTCCGGCTAAATTGGGAGACTTGGGATATCTGCCAGCCAACCCCGCTTTGATGTTTTGTTTGGAAAAAAAAAGAAAAAGAGAGTCAGAGAGGAAGTGACATCCCAGTGGAGAATATTATGCTAATCTGAGAAATGTTAATTAGGCCCATAGGGTTAATTTCTTCTGCTTTATCGACTCTAGACTTTAATCTGTCGCTCGCTGAAAATGCTTATAGGGGAGAGCGCTTAGAAGGAATCAGGGTTACACATTTCCAAACACTTCTTTTCCTTCCTTTCAGCTAAAAGTTTCTTTAATCCTCCTTCTTTGAAATGTAATTGGTACAAAACCCACAGCCTCTCTCTCTCTCGTTCTCTCTCTCTCTCTTTTTCTCAATCTCATTCTTTCTCTCTCTCTCCCTCTCTCTCTTTTTGTAATTTTTTCCGTCTCTCCCTCTCTCTCTCTCTCTCTCTCGCTTTCCCTCTCTCTCTTTTTGTCATTTTTTCCCGTCTCTCTCTTCCTCTCTCTCTCTCTCTTCCTCTTTTCCTCTTTCTTTCTCTCTCTCTCTCTCGCTTTCCCTCTCTCTCTCTCTTCCTCTTTCTTTCTTTCTCTCTCTCTCTCGCTTTCCCTCTCTCTCTTTTTGTAATTTTTTCCGTCTCTCCCTCTCTCTCTCTCTTCCTCTTTCTTTCTCTCTCTCTCTCTCGCTTTCCCTCTCTCTCTTTTTGTCATTTTTTCCGTCTCTCCCTCTCTCTCTCTCTTCCTCTTTTTTTCTCTCTCTCTCTCTCTCTCTCTCTCTCTCTCCCCTCTCTCAGCAACAAAATCACATAATCGGCTTCAATCCATCCGATTCAAATTCAACATCCTGTCCCACTCTTGATTCTGTTCGGCACAGATCACTAGATTGAGGTTCGGTGACGTCGCCGTAAAAAACAGTTGATAAATCCTAAAATGAAAAACCTAATTTGGAAATAGATTTAGCGATGCCTTAATTGCATTTCATTGATTGGATTCCCCTCCAGGATGTCACAAACAATACCTGAGTGGCTGATAATGACTTATTACCCAGAATGCTCTTATACGGTGCGAAGAAACATCAAATATTCACCTGATGAGTCGTCTCGGGTCAGGCTGCGAGCGGTTCCAAAAACGGCGCCGCCACCACCTACGGGTGAGTTTGGTCCCCGAAAATCAATGAGCGCCTTCAGGCAAAATCCGCCATCACCTTCAGGCCCGGCCCATTCAGAACAGAACCGGCCTTTCCTTGAGTGATAACCTCCCCCCCTCTCCGAGATGAGAAAACGAGCGAACGACTCTCACTACTCACCCTGAGTGATGAACGGCGTCCCGACATGGCAGGTAACAGTTATGTATGGCCCTTCCTCCCGAGTGTGACACATTGAAATGATGGGCGTTAACGGCGGCGGCGGCGGCGGCGGGGGTGGGCATGATGGATTCCGCCGGCTGGAAGCGGCTTACGTGCAAAGTTTAAATTTTTAGAGCAGGAATTCATCTCAAGGTTGATGTGAAAGTAAAATTAGAAAGGGGGTTGTTGCGGATCACCGCCGCGTCAAGGTTACGCTCGCATTAATGCCTCCGCCAAGGTCTTGTTTATAAGTCGTGTCGGACGGAGCGGCGAAGGAAGGCGGAACCACCGCCATAAATACTTATTAGAGATTCTTTGGGCCCCACAGCTGGAGACGGACGGATGGCGGATCTCTGCAGACCGGTCCGACCGCTAACACGGACGCCGATATGTCGTTATTTATGTCGTTTGTGTGCGTCTGCTTCAGGTCACCTCAGGGTGAGTGTCAGATTCTCCATCGGTCCCTCGTTCTCCTCATAGATCCACATGTTATCCAATGGGACCCTGACTGCTATCAGGTACCAGGATGAAACCGTGGACCATTGGTTCCTCCTGGTCCAGGACAATGACCCGGCCTCACCTGGTCAAAGCTTGTATGCAGCTCCTGGATGATGAAGGTATTGATCCAATTGACTTGTCCTCATGTTCTCCGGACCTGAGTCCACCTGAGAACCACTGAGACGTCAGGTATTGGTGCGTCACACACCATAAGTAGAACCAAAGACCGTACAGGAGTTCACTGATGACCCGATCCAGTTCTGGGAGGAGAGGACACCATCCTCTGTCTCATCAGAAGCGGGTCCAGTAGTTGTCAGGAGGTCCTTCAAAGGGGGTCTGAGTCACATCATGAGTTGCAGTGATGAAATTCACGATAGTTGGATCAGAACCTTTGATTTGAATGTTTTACTTTGATGATCTTTGGGATTTGGAATCCAGTTTCCTGGTTTTGGTTTCAACTTATGGTTTTTGCGTCGTTTTGTTCTGGACAAATTATACAACGAAAAAAAAAGTTGTTCATCAAGTTTGATGCGAGATCAAAGTGGTCCCTTCCATTTTTTGACCAGAACCAGAATTTAAAAAGTACATACATTTTAGAGCCCCATAAATCTACATTTTATTGTTTTATATATACGTTTAATTGTTTGTTCCTGTCGAACATGTGACTGTTAATTGGGGGGCCGCTCCAAAATTCACGTCGGTCCATTCTTACGTAAACTCTTTACGTGAAGACACTTTTGTGCAGAAACTAAAAAAAAAAAAGGGGAGTTACTTGAATGTGTCATTTGATCATCAAATCCAAGAATGGAAGGTCCCACCTCCACCCAAAGTCCCTCTTTCATAGCTGGATATTACACCGACTAACATACAGTGCATAAATCCCCCCCCCCCATCCTTCCTGAAGCAGATAACGCTGATTGTGCGACTATGGTTTCATATCTGCAGGACTCTGGGGGGCATGAAGAAGCATGGGGGGATTGAATGAACAGATTTGTGCAGCAATAAAAGAGAAGGTCAACTGCATTATAATATCAAACTGTTTCACGCCAAAAACAAAATCCCCCACTTTTATTGGACAGAAGTGATTCAGCTTCCACACACACACACGCACACACACACACACACACACACACACACACACACACACACACACACACACACACACACACACACACAGATAACTGTTATAGATGAGGCTCCATTAAAGCGACTGAACTAATAAAAAAAAAAACCCAGAGCATTCACAGAAACGGAGGAGAGGGAGTGTCTCATCACCACACCAGGACCACCAGACGTCTCCCCCGCTTCTGAATCCAGACACGGAGAGACATTTCATCCATTAAATACGATGAGGGATGGAACCAAAAAGAGCCTTTTTTCCCCGGCGCTGCCCGGCGATATAATACGGTTAAGAGGGCATCATTTGCGTCCGTCTCTTCCTGTCAGTTCCTACAGAGGGATGGAGTTGCACTCAGGCAGATGAGGTGGCGTCACATGTCGTGAAGTTTGTGCCCCCCTCGCCCCCCCCTCTGCAGCACTGGGCTGTAACTAACGCTGTTATTCTCCAGGGGGAGTGGGGGGGGGCATCGAGGAGAAGGTTTTATTCCTATCTACTTGCAGCTGAGGGGAGAAGCGGCTCTGCAAACGCCACCGCTTGAAAGTCACTGAACTCGGCACTTTGGTGGATAATTGCTCAACTTGGCAACTTCCTGCAGTCGGGTCGTCGGATCCAAGAGGAGGGTCCACTCCGACGGTATCAGTGAGGGGATGTTGTTCTTTTTCAGACCTGACATTCAACCCAACCACAACACCTTGGACACAGGTGCACTTTTGTATAGCAGTGTGTATATGTGTGTGTATATATACACACATATATACGTATAAACATAAATATACGCACATATATTTATGTATATATCTACAATATATAGTATATATCAACAGTTAGGAAGGTATGTCTGAAAAAGTGTTTTTATCATAGTAGCTCCACCTAGTAAGTAAAAAATCGACTATTCAAGTAAATACATGATAATTCTTTGTGATGATTTGGACTAAATTGAACCAAAAGTTGAGAATTTGTAGCCCGAAAACTTTTATTTTGGAGATAAAAATCCCCCCAAGTGGCGGAAATATGCAACTGACCTTTTCTCCCAAAATCAATCCAATCCTTCCTCACTTAAGGTCCACAGGAATATAAATCTTGAAAATGTTTCAGGAAATAGTCAAACACAAAGAATCCGCAGGGGAATAAATAAATAGTACATTGTTGAAAAAAGAACATTTATAAACCACTGATCTGCACAATTCCAGGTAGTTTTAATGTTATGGCTGATGAGTAGAACTGTAAGAATGCACCAGGCTGGTCTCCGTTCCCCCGTTTTATCTCCTCGCACTGAAAGATGTCCATGTAGTTTATGTTTGTGTTAATGTGTCCCATTTATTCACTCATCCATACACATGTGGACATGAAACATCAGTCTAAACCTCGTCCAGGTTCTGGTCTTCTGGGACAGTGTGGGACCATGTTCTAATTTAGTCCGGAACCTACACGGGAAAAGAACCAGCCCTCCTGCCAGAAACAAAAAGTGATAGAGAAGAAGACTGTGTATTCGACCATCAGACATTCCATGGGGTGAATATTCCACTGACATTGAAACATCGGTGGAATGCGAGCTGCTTCACTAAACGTCATGCATTTACGTAGAAATACGAGCCGAGAAATACGGCTGAGCCGTAAGAAATCGTGAACTTGTCAAATACTGATATTCATACAAATGTGTCGCCATGGCAACATGGGAAAACTACTAAGGATCATACTGTGACAGTCCAGGTTCCTACAGTGAAATGGTCCAGGTTCCTACAGTGAGACGGTCCAGGTTCATATAGTGAAACAGTCCAGGTTCATACGGTGAAACAGTCCAGTATATATATTTTTTGTATATTTTGTACATATATACATATATATATATATATATATTTATATATTTTGAATTCATGGTGATTTTATGGTGGGTTTTAAACGTTGCTCGTCTTTTCTATTAGTATTTCAAACAACATCCGGTTCTGGTGATGATTCCATGTTGCTCCATTAACGATGAACTAACTTTGGACTCGTCCTCCAGCAGTTCTGTGAATATTCAGCGGCGTCAGGCGAATCTCCGTCTCGGCAGGTGCTGCTGATGGCGCCGAGCCCAAACTGAGCCCAACCACAGCAGGTGCGATTTTGGTTCTGCTGGCCTTCATGTCGGTACGTTAGACTCTACCACTGACTCCGGATTAAATTAATATTCCAGCGCATCCACCCCGTCCCCGAAAAGTCTGGGATCGTATGGAATCGTCATCGCTGCAGATCCTCCATGCTGACTCGAGAACTCAAAAACTCTTTAATGGATAATTTTCAAATTTTAGACCCACATAGACCTCAGTGCAAGGAAGAAATGGATTGATTTGGGGAAAAATGAAGTCTGAGCCACACCATTACGTCACCGTATAACGTGATCGGTTCTTGGCTCCACACGGGCAAAGAGTTGGTTCTTGTCTGGCACCAGTTTTGAAAGCCAGGAGCTGGCGCTTAGGCTGTGGAAAAGTAAAGTACTGGTGCTAAATCAGGCTCTGGCTCCGAACTAGCCCTGGAACCAGCTAGGTGGAAAAGGTACATATGGGATCTGATCCTAGACCAGACAGCTGACTTCATATGAATTCCAGATTATTAATGAGTGAAAATTTCTTTTGAGGAGTTCAAATTAGTATAATTCCTTGTACGACGCAGGGGATTGGGGGCTATTTGAGGCGGCTATACCCTCGCTGTTGGGGGACACCGGCGTTGGCCTAACTTATAACCTCCAACCCTGCCATCACCGACAACAAATGGTGAGCGGCGGCTGCAACAACACAGCCTTGACTCTTTGTCTGAGTAGTGAGGACACAGACTTCCAGACTTCCGGGGTGGGGGGGCTCATTATCATCTCAAGATGTACCCCTCAGCTGCCGAATCAAGGTCGGCCTGATTGGTCGACGGAGGAGGATGTGCGCCGTTACGGAGGGAAGCTCCCTTTTCCAGGCCACCAGTGAGTTTTCTGCTGAGTCTGAGTGTCCGGTAATCAGCGGCTTTGGGAATCCAAGGCGCCATCTCCTCCTCCAGGTGGATGATGGATGCGATTAGTCAGAGGTAGAATATCGGAGGTAATTACCAGACCCGGATAAATGCGTGGTGAACCCCAGCACCGAGGGTCCCGAAGCATCTTTTCAGTTTTTGGAGTTGAAGAAGAAGAAGAAATAGAAGAAGAAGAAGAAGAAGAAGAAGTGGAAGGAAAAAAAACCCCAGAATGCCAGAACGAGGAACATGATGGATGTGTCACTCGGTTTCTTTGACACGTTAATTGAAAGCCCGTCTCCTCCCTCGGTTAGATTAAGTGCCGCAAATGACGGGTTACCGTCAGTGAAGGGGACAAATGCACCCGCCGCTCACTTAACTGGAAAATCAGGCCTCCGAGTTTTTTCAAAGGAAATTGTTTCTGTCTCCAGATCGCCATTCACGTAATTCCATCACGCGCTCCATTTGCTTAATTTGATTCCCCTGTAACTAATTCCTCGTAATGCAAAACGGCCGGCGGTCGTCTGCCGTTGTCTGAGTGAACATTTTTGCACCGGAGCGACAGTGAATTATTAATTTGCCGTCACTTTTCTGGTCCGTTGTGACTGTTTGAAAATGTATTGTCTGCGTCTGTTGACCCAAACGGTCACCCGTGGAAACTGGAAACAAAATTACCAAAAAAATGTGTCAAGTTGCCGTGTTTCCTCCCGCCGACAGGAGTTGCTGATGTTTCCGTCTATGGTTTTTTCTTGAGCGCTTCTGAAGTCAATTTAGTAGTCGGTCCCTCAAGAGCAAGGATAGAGAGCCTCTGGCAAACGTTTGGAGCGCTCCACGGCGAGGCCGGAGCAACCCGACAGACTTCAAATAGCCGGCCAGCCCAGAAAAAAACCCATTACAAGCATCAGTCCGGCGGTGGCGGAACCCATTATATGATCAGCAAGATCAATCCGCAAGGTAGCGTTTTTGATGTCTGCATCTGAGGCGGCCCGGGGTGATGGATGATTTTGTAGCAACAACATGTTTGGATATTCTGCCTGACATCGGCGGGTCTGGGTGGAGGCGTGGGTACGGTACAGTACGAGTGGGAGGGAAAAGAAATAGCAGCCGTCGGGGGCCGGTTTGATGTCGAGAGGCCATTAGGGTCCGGCCTGACTAGGCAGAACGACGCTGAACGACTCCATTCCACGCGGCAATCTTAGATAAATAAACGTTCCTCACCTGAACGTATCATCACGGCGTGATGGATTCTCAACGAGACGCTGACATCCATCAACCTCAGGCGGGTCTGTGTTGCTGTGGGGAACAAGCGCCCTGATGTTTCTGAGTGTTTAAATGAACGGGCTCATTGAAGGCGGCGAGGATCATTACTTCCCCCCAAATATTCAAAACAATTTTGCACTTCTACTATTTTATTTTTAGACAGAGTGCCCTCCAGGAATATTGGCTCTGTTTTCAATATATATATATATATATATATATTTATATATATATATACTTTTTCTTTTTACCCTCCCAACCAGCGGGTGTTGGTGTCGGCGCCCTCGGATGGCGGTTATGGGAGACTTTCTGACCCAAACATCCAACTGACCTCTGACCTCTCTAGCTGTAATCCTTGGAGAGTCTTACACCAGTCCAACCTTCCTCCTCGCAGTGTGTGGGGTCTGTTTGCAGACACGTCCTCTTCCAGGTTGATTTCTAAAAATCAATTCTTAATTATTGATTAAACTTTTTAAACAGACATTTTGAACTGTTAAGAGATTTTTTCTTGTTCTCTGGACCTTCCCATTGTGAAGAACGTCAAAGAGAATGAGGCCTGTGTCACCTCATATTTATGCCCCAGTGAAACAGGAAGTCATTTTTTACCACTTTAGAGTTCCTACTCAAACAGGTGAACATAAAAATATAAAAAAGGACTGAAGATATGCTACGCTAAATTAAATACAGTATTTCCTGGAGGTGGCTGACATGTTTTAGGAAAGAATATATATTTTAATGCTAAGGGTGTTAGCATTAGTGTAGTTATGTAAATGAGCAATGGCTGATTGATTTCAAAGCTCTCACGGAGTTGCGGGGACAATCATCCTTCCTCTCTCCACATAACATAACGGCTTCCATTCAGTCGTGGCCATTAGTTCAGTCCCTGACATTATCCGATGACTTCACATTGTTCAACAACCTAGGAAGGAACATTTTGGAAATTATTGTCCGGAATAAACTGCAGAGAATTCAGTGAACAGTGCCGGGCTGTGCTAATGGGTTTTTTTTTCTCGCAAGAATTGCTCAGCGCCATAATCATTAACATTGAAATATCCCCGCTTCCTCAGCATGAAAAGTCGGTAATGTTCATTGCCGTGCAGCAAACAAGTGGTGTGGCTCGCGCCGCACTCTGTCTAATGACCCTATGCAAATGAGCTAATAGGGAATCCAGCACGAGACCCCTGTCCTACCTCCTGGCTTCATCGTCCATTGCTAATTGTCACAAATCTAATGACGACCTTAATGAGTCTAATAGAATCTGGACGTGTGTTCACGCTCAGGCAGAGTGGACTAGAGGGGATTGGACAGATTTCTAAACACTCACACAGTGTGGACAGACACAAGGGCGCCATGCCGTAGTGCCGACTGCTACGTGCCGTGTGGTTAGCCTGTCAAGAATCCCTTTGACATGTAAATCCCAGATGGGTTATCTCCAACCCCGGTGCCATGACGAGGTCGATCTTGATGCTGTACGTCTCGCCCGACAGCGGACCGTGATTGCGCTCTGAACCAGAACCGTCCCTATTTTCCCTTTCCAGAGCTGGTCAGCTGCAATCTTTAAAGCAATAGCAGTTATTTGTATTTGTTTGCGGTCCCTGTCCTATTTTCTGGCACACTGAACCAGAACCGAACCAACATGCTCCGCTGCCCGTCGCCAATCTAACGTTTTCTTCGACTTGAGCCTAATTCGATGCGGCCCCATTCATCGGTGTTCGCTCCCTCACAGATCAGCGGGACCCATCAGAGATTTCTCCTTCGCTTTATTTCATACTCCAGAGTACCGGCGAGGTGGCAAATGAGGATAATGTGCAATATCGCAAGAAGAATCGGTTACACCTGGCTTATCAAGCCCGGTGGGTGCGGAGCGGGTCGCTCTGAACGAAACAATAATCACACTAGAGTTGGACTGGAGGAGAGTCGAAGCCATTGTTTTCTCCTGACGAAGGTTATTATCCGCTGGATGTTTTACATCCTGTATATTTCAAAAGTACACACAGTTGTTTGTAGTCAGTGCCGGAGTAATCAGGATGAAGAATGATCGGCGGCGCACTGTCTTCTAGCCCTAATTACACTCATTACAGTGGTCCGATCCAGTCCACGTACGGAGGAAATCTGAAACGAGACCACCGAATCACTCCTCTTTCTGCACTTTGGTGGAGCAATTAGCATATGATAATTAGTTATGGACAATTGGCCTCCTGTATGGTTTCATTAAAAAGTATCACACTGGGACCTCATTAGCGGGCTAATATAAGGGGAAGTGTCGGACCTGCCTTACTCTGGTGGATAGATCTCGTTCAAACCGGAGCGGTCGGATCCAGCCCTGATGAGTTTGAAGCCTACACTGCAAAAACTGGAATCTAAGTAAGATGGAATATCTTATTCCTCTTACAAGGAAAGTTTCTTAGTTTCACACTTCAAATAATATTCAAGCCTAGTATTTAAGATTTCTGTTTTTAATTATATGTATAATTTCCACGCATTTGGATTACAATGCTTCGCGTTTCTCCAGAATGAGCCGGAGAGGGTTGCTGGAGAGAGGGATGTTTGGAACAGTTTATGTTAAAATTTAAAGAGTGAATTTTTAACATAAACAGACTAATTAACTTAAAAACATGAATGCGTGTCACCAAAACATGATTGAAACGAGTACAATTGAAATTTATGCAGTAGTTTTAATTAACCTTATGTATTAGTAAAAAATAAATAAATATATATTTTCAAAACAGGAAAGTTATATACAAAAAGCATCTCATAGATTTTATTCCAATGCTGATTGTTTAACAGTGAGACATATTAAAACCTGGTTAATATTTTTTTAACCGATTAAAAAATTGTTTGTACGCAATGAATTCTTTCAAATTTTAATGAATAAATATTCCAAATGTAGATTATGTATATAAAGACAAAAGGATGCTTCACCTTAAACTATGCAATATATATATATATTTATATATATATATATATATATGCTCCTTGCTGACAACAACAGCGTAATCCTAGCTACTACTTTTTTTCTCGCTTTTGAAAGAATCTTTTTTTTTTTACAGTGTGGCGCATTTTGTCCGTTCACGGCCCGATCTGGTTTTTCCAAGTTTTTGCGAATACCTCAGCGTCACGTTAGCGGCGCGTTCACAGGCCGTGTTCTCATTATCCCCAGGCGTGTTATTATTCATGCTACATTGAATGATTAGGGCCACCTTGATAAGCCGTCCCAGGAGTTGACAACAACAACAACGACGACAATAACAACAACAACAATGGTGAAGGCGGGGGGGAAGGGGGCGAGGTGCTAATTTGAAAGAAGTCCAACATAATGCTTCCAAATCCCCCCGGCTGCATTTAAGCGACAGGAAATGTTACTGATGCTCTCTGCCAGCTGAGGGGGGGGGGGTTCTTCTTCTGCTGCCAAAAAAATACCTCATGTAGATTAACTCATCCACCCGGCACCACCACCACCTCCACCCGTCGTCGCCTCTCCACACTCCGAACAAATAAAGTCAGGGAGTGAGATGGAGGCGGCGTTGGCAGACCTTCCTAACAAGATTTGTTTCATAACAGCGAAGGCAGTTGAGCTGCCAGATGAATTATTGATATGAACTCGGCGGTGACCTCGCCACAGATCAGGCCGCAAAAGTTCATTGCCGCCAATCCTTGACAGCGCTCATTATAAGATGGGCCCAGCTGCAGGCAGCAATATGTCCCTCAGGACCCCTCAAAGGAAAAGCTCTCCTCGGTCTTAGCGGGGAGCAGATGGCGGCAGCGGCGAGGCAACAGGTGAGCTGCAGGAGGACGCCGAACTCTGTAGTGCAAATTGCCCAACAAAATCCCAGCCGTCACAACATCACACTCGGCGAGGTGATCTCCTCCGAGTTTTTTGAAGCCACATGAACAAGAAGAAAGAAAAAAGAAGAATTGAAGAGAAGCAGAATAGTTTTATTTCCACCATCAAAACTTGAAACCCATTTTCCTCGCAGCCGTTCTGGAACCTGCTTGAAGATCGTTTATGAACTTCGAGCGCGGTGGATGCACGCTCGCTCATGATGACCCTGAAGCCCCGCCCACATGTGAGTGAGCAGAGCACTAGAAGACAAAGACGTCTTTTACGTTATTTTCAGATAATTGTCTGTACATGAAGTTGCCAGAACCTTGACCGGCGGAGTCTCACTGACTGTCTGGCCCAAAATAATGGAAGAAGGAAAAAATAAATATTTACTCTATTGAAAGATTTAATGAAGTGCATATTTTATTTAAGTGCAGCATTTATTCATCTGATAATCTTAGACACCTTACATTTTCGTACTTAAATGACAAATTGTTTGCTCCGACATGTTTTTAAGCAATAAAAAATATATATTTTGGAGGCTGATAGAATTATTTCATGATGAAATCTTGTTTATCGTGGAAAATAGACAATTTTGTGAGATTAGTTGAACCTTTGGGTTAAGCTTGTTTTTAGAAAACGATTTTATTCTATCTATCCATCTCATTAGATGGATAGATAGACAGACAGACAAACAGACAGATAGATAGATAGACAGACAGACAGACAGACAGACAGATAGATAGATAGATAGATAGGTAGTCAGTGGGATTATCAGGTACACACATGATGTATAGTCAGTGGGATTATCAAGTACACACAGTGTGTAGTCAGTGGGATTATCAAGTACACACAATGTGTAGTCAGTGGGATTATCAGGTACACACGTGATGTATAGTCAGTGGGATTATCAAGTACACACAATGTGTAGTCAGTGGGATTATCAGGTACACACATGATGTATAGTCAGTGGGATTATCAAGTACACACAGTGTGTAGTCAGTGGGATTATCAAGTACACACAGTGTGTAGTCAGTGGGATTAGCAGGTACACACAGTGTGTAGTCAGTGGGATTATCAGGTACAAACATGGAGTGTAGTCAGTGGGATTATCAGGTACACACATGGTGTGTAGTCAGTGGGATTATCAGGTACACACATGGTGTGTAGTCAGTGGGATTATCAGGTACACACAGTGTGTAGTCAGTGGGATTAGCAGGTACACACATGGTGTGTAGTCAGTGGGATTATCAGGTACACACATGGAGTGTAGGGAGGTAGATGAACGTTTGGTTGTAGACTTTTTTCGGTTGCACCAGGTTACGTTATTCTGTTTAGTGAGTCTTCACATACTTTAATAAGCCAAAATGATCCTACTAATCAAATAGTGATGGCCACCTCGACCTGTGGCGCCCCCCAGGGCTTCATCCTCGGACCCTTTCTCTTTAGAACATACATGCTGCCACCGGGTCAGATAATAAACAGGTTCTGTTCAGTCACACATTATACAATCAGAAATAGTGACTCAAAAATGAGCTCAACCAAACCGTGGAGCAGGACCTTAAAGGGGTAATTAATGGTCGGACGTGATAAAAGTCGGCGGGTCCCGGAGTCGTCAGAGGAAGTGCAACACAGCCATTCGTGACAGCCAACGCTGCACACGGCGTGAAACTGTTTCCCAGAGCGGCACATAATGAAAGTCATGAATAAAGTCGGCGGCGTAGGATGGATGGCTGAAAATACAGAGGAACATAATGTACAGTATATATGCAGCCGGCGTCGTAGCAGACAGTCCCGTGGGAGACGCTCCCTGCTCCCTGCTCCTGAAGAGGTGAGTTTCAAAAGCTAGTTTAATGTTTACACCAATCCACCGCCACCACAGCGGTGCTTTGAGCCTTTGATTAGCGATCCATATAAAGAAGAAAAAGCCTTAATCTTCTTTGTGCGGATGTGTGTTTTGTTTTTTTGTGTACGCTGCGCTGAAAACAGCGCCGAGCCTCCGCGCCGTTGGCCTCCCGTCAACAATGCAGACTTCTCTGACAGTCTTGGCGATCCCTCCTCGGTGTTTCTGCCCACCGAGCTGCTCTGCCTGGCATCTATTCAATACTTTACTCTATTCCCACTGACACAAAGTTGACCGGAGGATACATCCGTCTGTCTGTTCAGAGGATCATTTTTAAAAAACTATAAAAAAAAAGGGACGAGGTTTCAGCAAGAGTTCAATCCGTCATGACCGTTGAGTCTAATAGAAAGCAGTTGGTGCTCGGAGATTGTGATTAAAGGGTCGCAACACAGAATATCCCCTCCCTCCGGAGTCTGGATTACTGGTGGTGGTGGCTGATGACTCTGCTGAGGCTGATGAATGATGAAACTGATGGATCTTTTGAAGCCTAGGTGGAGATGGTGATGGGCGGAGCAGGCAGGTGTGACGGCGATAGGATGGCTGAAGCTACCTGGAAGGGTGTAGCTGATATAGGATAGCCTTTCTGACGGATCTTTGGCTAGAACTCCATTTTTCTATTGCTAGTTGCTTTATTGCCGGAGCTGTTATTGCGGCACTAACCTGCAAGAGTGTGTTCACAAACTGAAGGATTTGGATGGAGAACATTAAGACCGGATCCCTCAAGAGAGATTTTACACTCTCAATATAAGCTGAACATAGAAGCCACGAAACATGAGCTTTAATGAGGGATAATCGGATCGGCTCCAACCAGTTATGAGGAAGAACGCTGAGAATTTGAGACATTAAAAGGATTGTAAAACAAGCGTCATAAAAGCGGACATAAAGTAAATATGAGCTATGTTAACCACGCCAGATCTCTGAAAGTTGATTCTGTTTGGGTTCTCTGGTTCATTTTCACCGTCCGGCTCTATATATATATATATATATCCTGTTTTACTTTGAAGACGATGCTCCTTGTTGTTTTGATTAGCTTCACACTTCCTGTCCTGGTTTCTTCGATCTATTTAACCTTATATTCCCTTCCTTTAGTTTCCCTCCGGTCTTTGAGTGTTTGACTCGCGCTCCTTCTCCCTCTCTGTGTCCGTCTTTTCCTGTGTCGTTCCTATTCTCCTCTTGTGTGATGGTTCATCATGTTCACCTGTGTCTCGTTGTCTCTTAATCCCCAGTGTATATAGTCTGGCCTCACCTTACCTTCCGGGCCTCTTCGTCTTTGATGTCTTGTCCTCACACGTCCAAGCCAGTCCCTGTGTTTCCGAGTGTTTCCGAGTGTAAGTTTTCCGTTGTGAATTTCTGATGTTTTTTCTTGATCCTGGACCTTCATTGTTTTTTGACTCTCTCTCTTGCTTTCCGATTTATGCTTTATTGGATTGCTCACCTGGTTTTCACCCCTTGTCTGTTTTTGGACAATGAGTTTTGGATTCTGTGTTTTATTAAATCCTAAAATTGCACCTCCTCTGCCTCCATGTTGCGTCTGCAACTGGGTCCTTAACTGTGCTTCAATCAGGATGACTATCCTCTTGCACACTCAGGTCACTGTCATCCCTCATAACGCTCCATCGTTCAAACCGTTAATTAGACAAAATTAATCGCAATAACACCGGGACACAACTTCTTCATCATGTCCCCGAAAAGACGGGGCTATTACGGCATCGTCATCGAAGCTGCGCGTTCGCCGAAAATTGTTCGTGTTACTCAAAAATTATTTCATGGATCATTTTAAAAATTTTTACACACATGGACCTCATTGCGAGGAATAACTGGATTGATTTGAGGAAAGGTTGGTTATATATTTACGACACTAGGGGGAGCTTTATTTGAGTTGTTTGGCCATAATTTCTCAACCATAACGCCGATATAGTCCAAATTGGGTGCATATGAATCGACTCTAGGAGAACTATCTTGTGCATGTCAAATTTATGTCTAAAAGTTCATATTTTACTTACTAGGGGGCGCTATCATTTACATTTTAATTTGCACTTTGGCAACTTTGTTGTTTTAAATGTGATCTATAAGTAAAGTTTGTTAGGATCGGACTTGTACACTGCAGGGGATTTGGGGCGTTTGGGGGATATACCATTAAAAAATCATGGGTGTCGTTTTCAAAGCATCATTTTTTCCTCACAGTGTTTTTCTTTTTTTGTTTTTTTTGTGTGTGTTGATTCGAGAACGACAACCAGAATGTTTGGCAGTCCAACATGGACCCTATTAACCTTCTTCCCTGCTGCTCCTGGGGACCCTGATCGAGGAACGTGAAGGAAGCATCAAGATAATTAAATTTTCCCTCCCTGCCAAGACGCAAGCTGCTCGCGATCAGACTGAAGGCTCCTCCGAGGGAAGAGCTGCTGTGCGGTGGCTGATCGGAGCTTTTCCTTGTTGACTGGAATCCTTTTGCTCTCAGGTGTTTTCGTTTGGAAGACACTTTGGACGCATCAGAATAAACGTTCCTCATTTTCTTTGCATTTTTTTGTTTTTAAGGCATTTGGATCCTTTGGACCGGTTTGACCAGAAAAGTTGCGGATGCACACAGAGTATGTTTCACAGGAAGTTGCTGGGCTATATAATCATTACTTTGACCCAAGCCTGATGATAATTAAGTCAGATCATAGTTTCACTTTACAAATGAACCTACCTTTTTATGATGAATGGTTTGTGATAAAGTAATTATGCTGGAAGCAATTTATGGGTTATTAATAAATAGTAATAGACAGTTTATAACATAGCTCTTAATAATCAACCTCGTGATATTAAGCACTTTTTCTATTTAGAGACTGAGCGTTAAATGAATGTTCACTATTTGGTTAGGAACCACTTGTGCTGTCTCTGTCGCCCTTTAAGCTAAGATAAGATATACCTTTGTTATTCCAACGATAGGGAAATTTACAACTTTACAGCTGCAGGGTAAAATAGCAGATACAAAAGTCGGAAACAATATCAATTTGTATCATGCCAGTCCGGTCAGAGGAGGTATAAAAACAACAAACAAGCAAGGAGATATAGTTACGAACACTATAGAGGAGGGAATAGTTTAGTGCTTATACTTAATAACTTACAGCAGCTTATTAATGATTCGTAAAGTGTTCACTACCTACGTAATTAACTTGTTATAAATGACCTACAAACATTTAATGTTAAAGGTAGTTCATGTCTTTGTTATTTTTCTTTACCATGCCAAAAGCTTTTTTTTCCCCTTTTTCTTCCATGGTCTTTGAAATCTTTTCCGACACGTGATAAGCAGGAAAATATATTTTCTCTAGAAAACCCGGTATATTCTGCATTATCTATGGTAACGATGTTTAATGCAGTGGCGTTTGTTATTTCTTTCATCTTATAAATGCTCCATTTAGCGCGAGCAGCACTGTCGAAGCTCTTTGGAGCATGTCGCACTCTTCATACTCGACAGGATGATTATAATCCGAGTGATTAAACTAGAGTATTTGGTGGCGTTGCCTTTGGGCGATGAGTTTGATCCCTGGAATAGTTTACATTTGGCTCCTTTTAATTCAATGTCATCCTCACTGAAGCTAAAATGTCTCCAAACGATGGACACGGCAAACATTTCAGGTAAAAAAAAATCCTCCAGGGTTGACACCTGTGTGACGGCGCTATGTTTGCTCTTTTGTCATCTGGGCCGTTCTGCATGAACCCAAATGATTGATTTTGACCGGATAAGGCTCCTGACTGAACACGATGTGTTCAGGGACAGGTCACGGGTGCAGATCGGGGAAAGTATTCATCTAATTAATGGACATCAGTATGTCCAGGATGATTACATCTTCTAAATGCTGATTTTTGCCTCACCTTGCTCTGACCAGATCGTTTAACTACTAACCTATGTGAGACTTTCTATCAGCTGAATTGGACCGAGACACCAAATCCCCGAGCAGAGTCTCACAACGCCCGGTTCTTCAGATTTCCAATGCATAAGCAGGAGGCAGGAGGTCTGGCTACCTCATCAACGCAACAATTCCAAACTGCTGGAGGAGAAACCCGGCAGGCTGCTGGTAGGATTATTTATTTTCTTTTTGGTCAAGGTGATGCGGCAGTGCAAGGATCAGTGGTGATCACTGACCAGATGTCCAAACATTAGAAGCAATGAATAACTAATGAGGCCAGGAATCACCTCCACCTTAATATTGCAGGGGCGGAAAATGAGTTTTTGTGATTATATTATTGAAGGTGCAGCAATCTGAAGAAATTAGTCCACCTGGCTGGGTTTGACGCGATGGATCGTTCCGCCTATTATGATAAATAGAATAATGTTCCGGGAGAGAAGTCATCATTTTTAACGCTTTTAAAGTTTGGTGCAAAGTTCTTCCTCGAAGTTATCCCCGACGCATATCGGGTTTAACATAGTTGCCGTATTTTGACCGCGGGAGGAATCTCAAGAGAATGTTTACGTCGCCATTTATTGCTGATACGTCTTTTCCCAGTGGCACGAGGACTTATGTCCATATTTGATCATTCTGCATCTCATGTCTGGGTTGAAATCCAACGCGTGGTGAAAACGGTCAAAGCAGAGCGGACATTCATACGGGTGACTTGTGTTCCGTAGGGCCACTGTAGATCTTTGCATGTTTATTACCCATAATCCTCTCTCACTTTACTGTTAAGTGTTGACGGTAGTTTGGAGTTGGCCGTTATTTTACCTTAAATATTCATTACCGTCCTTTAAAGTGACAACGATTTATATTTTGGGGGAAAAAAAGAAAAAATTTTGGTTTCACACTTTTAGTTCTGTTCAAATTTCATGGATATTTTGCTGATTTTAATTTCATTTTTTAACACCGAACATCGAATGTGTTCAATTAGAATAAAACGGACTTTGTTAATTCCCACAGGGAAATTCAAGTGTTTCACTACCTCCAACATTATTATTATTATTTCGTTGATATTATTAGTAATTAAGGACATCAGTCTTTTACTTAATTTTAAGTCTTACACACAGTATCTGCTAATAATAAAAAAAAACTTCATTGTAGAGGAAAAACTAATTCTCCTAACTCACTTTAGTTTGTTGTAGCTCATGAAGATTGTTGTTTGTAACATTTGTTTTTACAGTGTATAGAGACAAACAACCATTTATAACTGCGCCACTTTGCCTATATTGCATGTTTTTTGGACTGTGCAAATATTACATTTCCCAGAAAGTGCCAGAAGAACATGCATACTCCCCACAGAGAGCTCAGATTTGAACCTGGAACCTCGCTGCTGTGCTGCTCTAGAATGAAAACCCCAGTTTTAAAAGCTAAAGACAATAACCGTCAACTTTCAGAGATCTGGCGTGGTTAACATAGCTCATATTTACTTTATGTCCGCTTTTATGACGCTTGTTTTACAATCCTTTTAATGTCTCAAATTCTCAGCGTTCTTCCTCATAACTGGTTGGAGCCGATCCGATTATCCCTCATTAAAGCTCATGTTTCGTGGCTTCTATGTTCAGCTTATATTGAGAGTGTAAAATCTCTCTTGAGGGATCCGGTCTTAATGTTCTCCATCCAAATCCTTCAGTTTGTGAACACACTCTTGCAGGTTAGTGCCGCAATAACAGCTCCGGCAATAAAGCAACTAGCAATAGAAAAATGGAGTTCTAGCCAAAGATCCGTCAGAAAGGCAATCCTCACCCTCACAATTACTGCTCACACCCCCCTGTAAGCAATAACTGATATCAGTTAGCTTCATCCATCCTATCGCCGTCACACCTGCCTGCTCCGCCCATCACCATCTCCACCTAGGCCTCAAAAGATCCATCAGTTTCATCATTCATCAGCCTCAGCAGAGTCATCAGCCACCACCACCAGTAGTCAAGACTCCGGAGGAGGGGGATATTCTGTGTTGCGACCCTTTAATCACAATCTCCGAGCACCAACTGCTTTCTAATAGACTCATTATCTCCCATCTGCTGTTGTAATAAATCATTCATCTTTTCCACATCTCATCCTCGCTGATGGAAATGAACAGGGTTCATTGGAATGTTATGGCCACAGACATAAAATGTGCTGATGTTTTTATGACTTTATGATTTAAACCGGAGACTGGCAGCGCAACGGAAGTTTTTCTACATTGCTAAATGTTTCCCTGAGGAAATTGAACCTCTAACCCCCCCCAGATATGTCATGACTGCACTCGATTGAGGAGACGCTCCAACCTCCGAACATCCTTCTCTTAATTGAGTTTGATATCAAGTCTATTACCGCGTGCGTCAGAGTCACTTCCGCTAACCTTGACACGGAAACCCATCGCTTCAGATTTCCCCCTGTGGAATTATCCCGCCCCTGGCTGTCCTTTTGTCCCTGCAGTGATAATTTAATGAAGAACGAGACGGCGACGCGCTTTTGACATGAGTCTGCGTGGCCTTAATCAGCGCTTAATCAATACCTCATCTGTTATTGTTGTGTACACAACCCTGACCACAGAGGGTTGGACTGTGTTGTAGCATCAGTCATTTGTCAAAGCGACGTGCCTCATGGATCCGGTGGAGTTCCCCCGGGTGACATCGTGGCATAAACCTGGAGTCAGTTGGCGGAGTAAATTGTTAGCTGGGGCCCGAGCGAGATGCAGATGATGTGGTTCTGTCGGCTACATGAGTCTGGCCTTACGTCGTTTCTGTGTCTGACTTCCGTTTTGGTTAAATCTGTTCTGTTGAAATTGAGGGCGCCTTCCATCAGAAATAGACCAAACGTGGGTTTTTTTTGGCGTAGTGGAGCATCGAGCCGCTGCTGGTCGGATCACAGTCGTTGTTTTGAAGGGTAGTGGACCGTGATATGGACAGGAGGTCCGGTACATCTACGTTCCAACCCTCACTTGTGGTCATGAGCTCTGGGTACAGACCGAAAAGACGAGCTGAAAAAATACAAGAGGATGAAATGAGCTTCCTCTGTAGGGGGGGCCGGGCTCAGCCTTAGAGATAAGGGGAGGAGTTCAGAATAGTGCCACTAGTACTTCCTGTGAAAAGGAACCAGTTGAGGTTGTTGGGACATCTGATCAGGTGCCTCAATAACGCCTTCTCTTGGTGGTTTTCCAGTCACGTCCAACTGGTAGGAGAACCAGAACCCAGAACCCGCTGGAGGGGCTATATACCGCATTCGGCCTGGGAACGCGTGGGGTGCCCCAACTATGAGCTGGAAAGTGTTGCTGGGTAGAGGGACAGCAACCATATCCCGGATAAGCTGAAGGAAATGGGTCGATGCATATGCAAAAAATTCCAAGGTAGCATTCATAAAGCTACACCCTAAAAATTGTCCGTAGAAGTTACGGTAAAAAACTGTCAAATGGCATCAGTAAAAGATCGTAAAACGGTGGAAACCGTTAATAAGTTCCTTTTTTTTTATAGTCTAACAGAATTTAATTGTGAAAATACAAACTTTTGGTAAAAGTAAAAGAAAAATACCATTTTGTCACGATTAATTAATTACTAAAAAGTAAAAAGTAACAGAATTTGCTTGTAAGTAGTTTTAATTCATTTGCAAAAAAAGTTTAGTAAGAACGTACCTTCAGTTCTTAACAACTGTAAACTCTAACTCTAACACAGTAAGTGCAGTAAATGAGATGATCCATGTCGAAAACCCCCCTCTACCTCGTAACGTGGACCCTCCTTAAACCGGGCCCGGTAGTGGGACAGCCTGCTGGTTTATCGAACCCAGTCTGAACAAGCAGCAGCAGACGGACATTTTCCAAGACTGGAGCTGATGGAAATGATTTCTGGATCTCATTGCCAAGAATCCAATGACAAAATCCCCGACTGAAGTCGGAACACACAGACTTCATTTTGGTGCCATCTTCATCCCCACTCTCCGGGTATTGTTGTTCGGAGAGAGAGAGACTTTATTTTTTTCCCTTGTTGAATTCCTGACTGTTATTTACTCTTATTTAATGTTTGCTTTGGGGAAAAACGGACTCAACTTAATGCTGCAGGACCGGCGGGGGTGACGCCCACACTTCCGTTCTTTATGGGTAGATATTCTCTTTCTTTCAATGATGCATTGACTCTCTAACATACGCACACCACATACGTTCTTCGGGATGCTGGGTTCCTCGCCTGAGGTAACTGGATGATTCTGGTTGTTTTTTTTTAAACCCAGACATTTTGTTCTTGATATCCTTTAAAGACATTTCATTTGCATATTTCCTCTCAAACAGGAAGCCGACATCTGTTTACTGCAGTACTTTACCGTCTTTAATCTCTGGATGGAATTTGAGGGTCTCTCTTTGAGCCGACCTGGGATCAGTTTGGCCTTTTCAAGGCATGAGTGAAGTACTCTGGGATGTGTTGAGTCGGCACTTTAAGTTGGAGAAACACTTCATGAAGTCAGCAATACGCTCCTTGACAAGTTCCCAAAGTGACTCAATAATAATGAAATATACTGATAACTATTTTTTCTGAGATCTGCAATAAAACCAGACGTATTTTCTTGTGTCGTTTCATTGGATATAAATTTAGACACAACTGGACTGATTGTTGGGAAGTAAAGGACGAGAAACTGTGTTTTAAAAAAATAAAAAAGCCAGAGTAGTGAGTGAAATATGGGGAAATTGCAATAAAATATGAAAAATACAACTTAGATCTCCTTGAGTCAGTTCATATGAGGTGAATTCAGACTAAATCAAATTATGTCAGAAGAAAGTATTTTTCATGAAAAAAGCTTCCCTAGTGAGTCAAATATGACTTGTTTGAGTAGAGAACTGCTGGAGCATGGGTTCGACCCCCATGGGGGTCAGTCGCATTGGGGTCGAACCCAGCTGCATGGGGGTCGAACGATGATATTGTGGCTGGGTTCCACCCCAATGAGGCTGACCCTCATCTGGCTGACCACCATGCGGCTGCGTTTGACCCCATTTTTGTTTGGTTCGACCCCCCATGGGGCTGAGTTTTACCCCCATCCAGCTGACCCCCATGCGGCTGAACCCCACGCGGCTGCGTTTGGACCCCATATGGGTGGGTTCGACCCCCGTGTGTCGCAATCCCATGCGGCTAGCGTCGAGCCCTATGAGTCTGACCCCCATGCGGCTTGGTTTGACCCCCTGATGCTGGGTTCATCTTCACTCTCTGTCTCTCCCGACTAGAATGGATTCAAATTAACAATTACAAACGACAAACAAACAAGCTGAAACTTTGCAACATCAAAGTCTAATTTGACAAACTTTTTATAGCATTTAAACAGTTTCTCATTATGAAAGTCTCAACTTAAGCTCTTTGCTGCATACCTTAACCATAAACGTTGCATAAAAGAACCAAACATCTGATTTATGCGATAATTACTAGCATCTCATGTGACCTCGCCACTTGAATGAAAAGAATAAGTCCCCTTCTGATTTGATTATGTCGCCTTTATACTAATGGCGAGATTTGTCATAATAACAAGCTCCATCACTTGAAATCAAAGTTTCTTTTGGGACCAACACAAGTGGTTAGCTAATTAGATACGCTTCTCCTTAGCCCCTCATTTTGGCACCTTTGACAAATGGAGATTGCAGAGTCAAGTGGGAATGAAATAGAGAATAGCACATTAAAATGGAGCCAGTCAAAGGGAATGTAACGGAATTCTGAACAATTCATCTGAGGAATGAATCACACAGCCGAACCAGCATGCTAGCTCCCTCGGATGCCTTTCATCGGCCTGGCTGTGACTGCACAGACACGATAAGAGAGTAAAAACACTTCTGCCACACTTGCTTCCTGCTACCGTTTCAACAAAAACAACATTGACATTATTTGAACCTATCTGTGCAGATTTGAGGCACGGTTCCGGAGAGAGAAGGGAACACATGGAGAGGGGGAGCACATTTAATTACACCGAGCATCCATGTGGTATAATAGCCACATGCTGCTCAAACAACCAGCCGGAGCTTCTTCACAATCCCTACGACCGGCGAAAGCTGCTGACACGGCAGCTTCACCCACGCCCCCTCCCGCCCCGTTTTACGGTGGCGGTCTTCAATCTCTTGATCAGGAACTTCAGAGAAAAACTTGCAAACTTATGCATTTTTTCCCCCGGAGAACAGGAGGGGAAAGTCCACGATATGCTTAGTGAATCTGACAGGAGGAAGAAAAAAAAAGAGAGATAGCGGCATAGCGCTTTGGCTTCAGCGTGGAAGGATGCTCGGCTTTATTGAGCATCGATTGCATCAAGCGAGTTGATTAAGAGCTGTTTTTTTCTTGCCTGTGCATTATTACTGGTGACGGCAATCATGATCAGCAAAGACCTCTTCATCAACAGAACCGTCTCTTCTGAAAATAACTTCTCTCGGCCTCATCGCTAGAAGTGAGTTTCTTTGTTTCACTCGTTGGTAAGACGAGCCTCGGCGCTCTCTTTGACGGATAACTGAAAAGCCACGTCCAAGATGTTTGACCTTGAGGAGACGTTGGCTCGCTTACGCTGGTCGAGAACGTTCAAGGAGCCTTTCAAAGTCAATTGAGTTTCCGCCCAAAGATTTGGTCCAGTCCTGCTCCGGGCTCAATCTCCAAAGCTATTTTTATCCGTCCAACTGACAGATCAGGTGGCGCTGATCAGCACACCTGCTTCTCCGCGCTGAGGGGGAGAGGGAGCGAAAACTGGAGCTCATACATCAATGTGTCACCGGCCAGGAGTGTCCGAGGGGCTCCAGGGAGCGGGCTCCCACCTTTGGGTCGTGACCGGAGACCCACCACCGGCCCCCACTTCAGGCTGATTTGGCCTCAATGCTATAATAAACTTGTACGAATTAGAAGGCGGCTGAACTTCTAGCTCCTGGTTATATTGGCCATTTTGTCATATCCAGGAAAAGTTGGAAGATATTATGGAGTCGTCATGGCCGCCGCGTCCGCGGCTTATTCTTCATCTAAACACGAGATCGAAAAAAACTGCCTGATCGATCAATTTCCAATTTCATACCCCCATAGACAGAATTGCAAGGAGGAACTGGATCGATTTAGGAGAAGGTCTACTATATATTTCAGACACTGGGGCAACTTTATCTCCGATTCAGCCCAAATTCGGTGCACATGAATCAACTCCAGGAAAAATATCTCGTATATATCAGATATTAAAGTTTATATTTTACTCAATAGGGGAGATTTTTACCAAAAACAGTGTTTTTTAGACATTTGGTTCATGTGGATCTCCTCAAGGTGATCTATCTTGTAAATATTATATTTTGTTCAATTAGTTCATATTTTACTCACTAGGGGGAGCTCTTTGTAAGAAAACCACTATTTTCCAGACATAAATAAACAACTGGATTAATTTTCAAATTTTAAACCCTTTATACCCCAAAAGACCTTAGTGTGAGGAAGAACTAGATCGACACTGGGGGGAGCTATATTTCCGACATTTTTCGGGACATAATTTCGCAATAATGGGTCCGATTTGATCCAAATTTGGTCCGTATGAATTGACTCAAGGAGATCTATCTATTATACATTGTGTTTTACTCTAGTAGTACACATTTTCCCCACCAGGAGGAGCTTTTTTTACAAAAACATTATGTGGACTTACATTTCAATCAGGGGTATTGCCTGTACCATGCAGGGTATTGGGGACTTTTCGGCGATATACATCGGTCTGGTTTAATAGCTGGAACTTTGAAAAACGACTTGGGATGCCGATGTGTTTTTGATGTTTTACAGCTTGTCAAAAGTATTTCCAGAACCTTGCCCTACAATCCCGAGTTGACTACTTTCTCTCGAGTTGCCGGGAGATTTCCACAACCCACTCTCCGTCCTTGAGTTTGCTCGTAGTGGAGAATCCTCCGGTGCCGCCCCACATGCAATATTTACTGTGTTTTTTCGTCTCCCTCCGAGGAGAGAGTGCAGCCGCCTGTCAGGCCGCGGCCAACATTTCCGGCGAGCTGCGACGGCCATTGAAACCTCAGGCTTTTAGGCGGTCGCTGTCGGCCCGGAGAGTGATGTGAAGGGTGGCAGAGCTCTGACAGATGGGAGACTTCTGACTCCATCGCCTGCTGGCCAGGTGAAGCTCTCTAATTGGGAGTGCTGCAGAGTCAGCGTCCTCAGAGCTTCAGAGGTCTTGTCACGCTGTGGTTGAGTGTTAATGTTTCCATGGACGGGGCAATATGGAGCAACTGCAGGCTTTAAAAGGGTTCACTGGTTACAGAACATTGCAGGAGAGCTGCTTCTTGGTAATCCATGGAGCTGCTGAGTGACGTAAGCTCCAAACCTCATTGAGATCTTATGACGTGCTTTAATGGGTTTGATGCTACGGATTGTTTTTCTCCTTGTTTCTAACTTCGTTTCCTCTCTTTTCTTTCTGCTGCGTTGCCGGAAACTGTGTCCTTGTCCACTGATTCATCAACCAGGTCAGTATTCTTTCTTCGATATGGTGGTTAAAGGACCAGTTCACCAAAACGTGAACGTTTTTGAGTGCGTGCTATCAAGGCAATTGAAACAAACTCTCCCCCAGTTCAAATGTCGTTGCGTACACAGATCAGCCATAACAATAAAACCATCCGCCTGATATTGCGTAGAATTAGGAATTATTTAGTACAACGTTACTGACAGTGTCTAGGTCTTACCTGATCAATAAACACCAGGGGGATGCAAATATACCTTATTTATATAAGTTTATTTAGTGGATGTGATTCAGGCGAGGCTTTACGTAAAATAACCAATGAGCAGAGCAGGTTGATATTAGAGGTTAATGTGAGGGGTCTCCGACCGCGACAGCAGAGGAGGGTCCCCCTCAGCTGAAACTCTTGCCTCAGACAAATATGACAAAAATAACATTTTCAAGGCAATTTGGCACTTCTTAAACCCCAAGAAGTTCTTAAACTCTGGTCTTCGGAGTTGTGCGATGTCATTTTGGGCGAGTGAACTCTTATTGTCACATTTCACCCTGAGTTGATTGTTGGGTCGTCTGGGATACAGAAACTCTTGAAGCCTTCTTTGATAAACAACAAAAAAAAAAGAAGATAATCTCTGGGTTCATCTAATCTCCTGGTCTTTTGAAATGCCGATAGAGATTTAGACAGAATATAAAACTTCTGACAGAACATTTTTATTGATCGTGGCGGCTGAGAGCTACAACACAACCATCACAATGATGCGGTTGAAGCTGTTGGTATGAGAAACAGCAGCATCTTTATTCTGACGCTCAAACGGGTACAAGGTTGCTCGGGTTACCAAAGCCAGACTGCGGGTCTTCTCCGGACTTCGCTGACTGACCCTAAGCAGGGGCAGATATAGTGGGGTGACATTAGGTGCCAGTTAAGTGACCCCAGCTGCCACCCCAGTTTTGGATCACCTCCCGCTTTTCTAAAACTTACATTTATCCATATATATTAATAAATAATACGCAAAGCCACCCTTCAAAGTTCCCACCTCACTCTCTTGCCGCTCCATGAACATTTTTCTCGAACCACCCCTGACCTTAAGTAAGAATGTCTCCCCAGCTCCCACCTCCCCTTGTTACCTTGTCGACGGCTGGACATTTGATCAGGGGTGTGAACGTCAGAGGGAATGGGTGGATCGCTCCATCACCCAGTTGACTTTCTCCTTCCTGTGCTCACTCCCCTGTGGTTCTCTGAGGTCAAGTCATGAGTTCACCCCTCCGCTGACCTCTTACACGTCCTCCAATAACGCTCAGTGCAGACAGCTTAAAAGCTCCCTGTGGCCCCCCCCCCTCGAACACCCCTCCCCGGGCTTCTCCGGGATGCTTGTGTTGTTTGCAGTGATGTATCGGCCTAATAATCAGGGCCACCAAGCCGGCCGAGAATATATTTTTAGACAGCTGGCGGTGCCTTTGGGGAGAACGGGCTTTATGGCGGCGAGTACATTACACATTATTGAAAGAGGAGACAACCTGCATCTTGAAGCTTGTTGTTTTGAAGACGGACCCGAGAGGATGTATAAATCTACCTGTGGGAAGAGGTATCGTATTTACCCTGTGTCCGGTCCGATCCATAAAAACGGGAGCTTGAAACATTAAAGTGTTGTTTTTACTGTGACAGGAAAAATGCCGGTGCTTGTCGGGGGTGCTGTTTGTGTGATTGGTTGGGAGTATATTGTACCATGTAGCTAAAGCGTCTCCAGTCACACTGGCGCGGGGTTTCTGATTACTCTGAGAGAACAGAGCAGCATATTGGCTGTTTACCGCGTGCAGGATTTAGCTTTTTGATGAATGTCTTGACACATCTGTGACCGTTATTTTTGAGCGGGCCGGAAAAATCAATAGTGTTTGTTTTCGCTGCCGAAGGCAATGATATCCATGAACGCTTTATTTAACTATTTACTCCGGAAAATCTGAAGCTCGGTTCAGGCTCGGCTAATGAATGTAGCGCCGGGCCAAACAGCCCGGCTTGGCTGCAAAACGGGGCTCTAATCACCTCCAAATGTCGGTCCACTTCGTATTCCGTCCAACCGCCGACTAATCAATAATAGGTAAGGAGTGCGCCCAGTGGGGCTGAAGCAGGGGGGAAACCTGCGCCCCCATGGGGCCCCTTGGAGCCCTTGAGACCACGGTGGTCACTTGACTTTTCCCCCTCACTTCTTCTGAGTTAATGAGGCAGGTGCCCCTTAGGCCAAAGGAGCATTTCCTCTGTGCATTGGCTTCAGAACCGAATCAGGCCCCACTTCTATAATTGGCACCTGATGTGTTGAATGAGACATTCATTACACTTAATAATGCACTCTAGGCTCCAGGCGGCCCCCGCTTACCAGCTGTCTGCTCACAGCCCCGATGCCATGAGACACGAGAGCTGGGTGTTGTCAAGCAATGCATTTGATGCTGGTCCTGTGAGGCGGAGGCGCTCGCCAATTTGTCCGGCGGGCTTGTCCAACTCGCTACGCCGTCCATCACTCCGCCGAGCCGAGGGCTGATTTTCCTCCGGTCTGATGTCGATATCGCTGGCGCTCTCAGAAGAAAGCACGATCACGGACGGTTGTCATGTAAGCCGCGTCGAGGCAGCCGTATCTGGCTGAGCTAGCCCGTCATCAGGTGCCGCTCGTGAGCTACGCGGGCCCCTGCTGCCAATCAGAGCCCGGCGGACTCGTATCGCTGCCAGAACCGAGTCGCACAGGCTGAATCCTGAGCATTCTGCTGGCAGTAGCGGACCAGCCTGTCCTCTCCAATCAGGCTTGAGTTCCCCGGTATTGCTGCGCTTGCAGGAAGCGTGTCTGGGGGAGAGCAAAAGCTCCTTCGGCTGAAGGGTCCGAGACCCCGTTCTACTGAAGAAAGAGAAAAAAAACAAACCACCATCTCCAATTCTGCCCTCTCCACATTTTCCTGTCAGGGGGGGGTTCTAGTACTCAGGGTTCTACGTGTCACTGCTTTTCTTCTTTCCTGACCTGCTGTGTAAAGCTTCCTGCATAACAAGATCCTTAAAAATATGTTTAAGGCAGATAAAAAAAAAAATATGAATTTCATTCTTTTAACTCGGACACAGTCAGTAAAAATACATCCACAGAAATTGGATCAAGAAAAGTTTTCTTAAATCCCGATAACTCAAAAACTGTTTCGTGGATCATTTTCAAAATTGTATGTCCTCGTCGACTTTAGTGCAAGGAAGAACAGGGTCGATTTTAGGAGGAGCTTTGTCTGCAAGTTTTTTGGCTTTAATTTCTAAACCGTTGTTTAAAAATTAAAGCCAATTTCAATCCAAATTTCTAAAATTTGGTCCGAAGTCCAAATTTGGCGCATATTAATCGACTCGAGGAAATCCAATCTGTTTATATCGGTATTTTTCTTAAGTAGTTCATATTTTACTCACTAGGGGGAGCTTTTTTTTTTCAATGGATATTACTGTTTTTCTGACATAACATCACATTAGGGCGATTTGTTGTACAAGGCAGGGGATTGGGGGCTTTCTCAGGGCTATACCCACGCTGCTGGGGACAACAGCGAGGGCATGGTTCTGAAGCAAGAACCAGTAGCTCTCGAACTCGTCGGCGGTCGTCTCTGTGAGCTAATGCTTGAAATCTTACCTAACATAAAGAACCAGGAGGTCAATCAATCACGTCGGCTCGGTGCCGACATGATTGATATTTTTATTTGCTGTTTTATGTTGCAAAGGAAGTGTTTTCTAGAAGACGTTTAAAAAATATGTGGCAAATTAACTTTTGGTCGATAGCCACAAAATGAAATGCCTCCTCACTGGGGTCACACTGGAGCCTGTCGATTTAAAATAATACGTGAAAGCTCCGGACCCGCTGAGGGAATCTGGATCTGAATGTGTGGAGGCAGCTTCAGCGGCAGGACCTGAAGTCTACGTCTGCAGACCTTTACCAGATATCGCTCCATTACGTGGCTTACATCGTAAGCAGCACCAGTGACGGGGGGAGGGGCTTATGAAATGAAATGTCTGGGTGTGCAGGATGTATCCAGATTTTGTTTTTTATGTGGTGGCCCAAGTGGGACATTTAAAAAGTCTATAACTTTAGAATCGTATTTATTTAATTTAATAAAGTTATTATCTTACATTGATCCTGATTTAATTTTTTCACACTATTATTTTATTGCATTTCCTTGTTTACCTCTTTTCCTTTCTTATTCATTCACAGTGAGACTTCTCTTTTATAATTGGAATCACGGTGTAAATGGAACAAACGGAGAACTATTTTGTTGTTATTACAGTGTAATAACCACGTCTTGCTTCTTCGAGAGAGCAGAGAGTTATTATAGAATCTCTGTAATAAAGATTACGCCGGTGAGAGCGCTAAATTAAAGCAAGGCTAATCAGTCTCATTCACCGATTATGCCAACGATGGTACATTATTCACACCGTAGCATCTTCCTTTCATCATCAACAAGCGTTTAAGTTTATTGCAGAGACAAACTCTGACAGAGACGGACTTTATTGATAAATCATGACTTATTTATTTCCACGGTTGCCATTCAGAGTGAAGCGGCGTCGCATTACGGTGATGCACGATGTGTTTATTCGTCAGTCAGCCGGCGAGTTAAATAACGGGGGAGCATCTTGCGGCGGCGGGATCGTTCGGAGGAAGAGATGGGATGCACTTTTGTCCCTGATATTGAACCGCATAATAAAGGCTGTCAGCAAATTCTGGGGCAAAGTGGAGCAGCTGAGACAAAGGAGAATTTGAGAGGCGTAGATAATGACCGGGGTTGTTTTATTCATACGCCGTCGTATGAATGCTGACCAGTGTTTGTTTGGGTTGAAGTCTGAATTGTGAATCTGCGAGTGTGTGATTAATTCCCTTCTGACTGCCTGCCGGTGTCGGCTTCTGACGCGCAGCGAGAGAAATTGAGTCTAGTTTGCATGTGTGGACCCGGCGCTGAACACAGCATTTGTTTGGCTTGACTCGCCGACCCCCTTTTGGAAAAAGAGCTGATGAATCGCGCTTTTCAGATGTCACTAATAAAGTGCTTATTATTTAGATTTCACAGCAATTCCTGGCTGGAAGCAAAATAAGAACCAACAAATATCACATTGTTAAAGTGGAATGAACAAATCCTGCTCTGCTCAGTAGTCAGACAGGAAAAGGGCTGGAGCCCAACATGCTGCATGTTTTGGGACTGTGGCATTCCGGGAATCGAATTGACGGACACGTCAAGAGTGGCAGCTCTGCTTCAGGCTCAGCAGGAAGAAAACAAATCTAGAACAAAAGTTTTCTCATCTCAGGTTAACTCAATCCAGGGCTCAGGTTTAATGTAAGAGTGTGTTGAACCCAAACCAAGCACCCCCCAACGCACCCCCCACCTTAAAGAACTACTGACCCCACTGACCTCAACACGATCCCTCCGTTCTACCCACTCATACCGCCTCCTCCTTCCCCGGACTAAGCTCTGCACCATGGGTGATCGGGCCTTCAGTTCTGCTGCCCCTCGTCTGTGGAATGCCCTACCCGACCATCTGAGGGCTCCACAGACGACTGACACATTTAAAAAAGGACTTAAAACTTTCCTTTTTAGCAGAACCTATAACTTTTAATTAACATTTCTGCTTTTTGGTTAGGTTTTTATATAGTTATTATTATATTTTTTTATCGATGCTTTTATCTGCTTTTACTTTGTAGCACTTTGAGATTTGATCCAAATGTAAAGTGTGTTATAAATTAAATGTATTGTTATTATTATCAGCAAACCCCAGTACCAGGCTAGTCTCCCAACCATAGAACTAGCTATGTGGAACCGAACCAAATGAATATGAGTGAGACTGACTAATAAGCCCGACTTATTACTTTTTCTTTTCCTGTAGGTTTGAATCGGATATATTATATTATATTATATTTATTATTTCATACGATTCCTACAACCACAAACCCTCAGCGGTCCTATTGAATGGATCTTTCCTTTATTGTACGTCTTTTAGTCGTACAACGTCTTTGGTCAAACCTCGGGAAAAATTTTGAAACTAAATGAAGTGTCTCCTCCTGCGTACCAAAGTAACGAACCTTTCCACCACAGATTTCCCCACAGTCGAAGAAACTCACAGGTCGACCCACTCTTCGTTTCCTGCTCTTTGTCAAGCAGTTAGGTGCCGTGAATCTTTTACAGGCTGGCCGCGGCGGCCGAGCAGCCCTCTCTGAAACAGCCGTGGCCTCTGTGTACTTTTGCCCTCTGCTAAACTTGGCAGCGAGCAGCGCTTTCAAGTCTGAGCGAATGTGGGTCACACAGAGCTCCGCTTGTGGTCTCCGCGGTCTCGCTCTGCATAAATAAGAGCGCATCAGTAGCTACTTCAAACAAAGTCCACGGGGCCGAGACACGACTGGCGCTGCCAAACACTGGCGTACGCATTCTTCTTTCTTCAGCTCCGTCCACCAGAGGCTTTCGTTTGGACACTTGCGGAATTGTTAAATTTTCTCCGAGTGAACCGACCGCTGTCTGAGTCGGGAGACTGAACCCGCCGGTGGGGATTCTGCCGTCGTTCTTTCCTTTTTAGTACATATGTAGGATGAACGGATCCAATCCATTATATAAAAAAAAATCCACTTAAATCGCTCCTGTGATCCAGGAGACGTTGTCCACTCCTGCTTCCATTGCTTAGGTACCGGCCTCCAGAATCAGATCTGTGTTATCACATCCCGATCCGGGGAAATTCTTCCATGCCTTCATTTTCTCTTGACATGATTAACGCCACTCCCGTCGTCACATAGGTCTGGTACTCTCGCCCAATGCCAGTTGGGATAGGCTTCGGCCCGAGCCTAAGTGGGTTATGGATAATGGATGGATGAATTGATGACCACTTATGAAGACCCCTTTAGGTCTGACTCCAATCCATACAGTAGAATTGAGAAGCGAGCTCAAGACCTCAGAACCTCCGGTCGGGTCCCTCTGGCTGTGCTGAGGTCGAGGCTCGAGTCGGGCCAGCTGTTTGGAAGATTGGCGGTTCAGTCCATAGCTCCTGCATTCTACATTCTGTAGGGTCCTTAAGCAAGACCCGGACCCCCAGTTTTGCAGTATTGTTTTTTTATATTTTATCTTAGCCTGGGGATATGACGGCATCTTTTGTTCACTTTATTTGTTTATCAGTTTAGTATTTTTGTTATTGCTTATATTGCTTCACCATCTCAATGACCTTTCCGGGAATGTTGGCTGTTATTTTGACTTCCTTTCATCTCCATTTGCTACCTTTGGAATATTTATATCACCTAAAAGTCGGGGATATTATGGAATCATCATCATTTATATTTTTAAAATGTCATACCCACAAAGACCTCGGTGTAAGAAAGAGCTGGAGTGATTTTGGGAATGGCCGGTTTTAGATTTCCGTCATTATCTACAATATTGTCGGGCAACACTTTTTTTTCACTGGAGGTTTTTTTTTTTTTTAAATAAAATACTTTTTTCCGGACTTAATTCAATAAAAAAAAGCCCCATTTATTTTTCTCAAGAGAAAAAAATGTATGGAAAACTTATTTCACTGCATATTTTATTTAGGGCATTTATTGCATTAATTTGCTCAAGCATGTTTTTAAACAGTAAAAAAATCTGGCTTAAAAAAATGTTGTGCTTCATGGAAAATAGTCAAATTGAATTGTTTTATCACAACCTTCCTTGTATTTAATGCATGTTTGAAAGATGACCTCAGTCAGAACTGGAACTTTCCTCTCGAGGCTTTCAGCAGATCCTCCGCTGGAGATGACGGGGCGTCCGGCGGACAGGTAATGTGGAATAAGCCGGATCTTTTCCCGGCTCTTGTTAAGTGTCAGTTAAAGGCAGTAACATTTTTGGCGGATCTGTCCACACAGACTTAATAAAAGCATATTTTCATGAAGGCCCTCACAGCCCTGTCTTCAGAAACATTTGGGTCTGTCATGGTAGAGCAATCCCATTCTGTATCTTGACCCGCTTTGAGCCGGCGCCGCCGACACGGCTGCCACTCTTCTTGACATTAAGTTGTAAAGTGACCCGAACGGAAGGTCAAAGATGTCAAGTTCAAGACAGAAATGTTCCAGAGGAGGTGGAGAAGTTTTCTGTTGGACAGTAAAAGCCGTAGTAATATTTAACCCTGATGCGGAGCTAAAGAAAGGAAAAGATTCTCTCTTGTACTTCTTTTCTCTGCAAAACATACCGGTTGAAAGTGAGTTGTGGCGGCATGAGCGAGAAACCTGTTTCTTCGGTACTTTGTTTTCAGACCAGCGGCCACAGATGTTTGAGATTGACTGAAACGGTCAATCTCAACATGGAGGTATGCGGTGGAGAGAAGAGGAATGAAGACAGAATACTTGTGTGTGAATGAAAGGGAGGCTGGAGGAGTAGAGGCGGAGAAGGTGCAGGAGTTTATGGGTTCAGTGCAAATGGGGAGTGTGGAGATTAGGTGAAGAAGCGAGTGCAGGCAGGGGTGGGGTGGGTGGAGAGGAGTGTCAGGAGTTATCTGTGACAGAAGAGGAGCAGCAGGAGTGAAGGGAAAGGTTTCTAAGATGGTGGTGAGATCAGTTCTGCTGGATGGTTTTGAGATGCGGTTCTGACCAGAAGACTGGAGGCGGAGCTGAAGATGTTCAGATGTTTCTCTGGGAGTGATGAGGAAGGACAGGATTAGAAAGGAGGACATCAGAGGGACAGTCCAGGTGAGATGTCCTGGAGACAAAGTCAGAGAGGACAGATGAGATGGTTCTGACCCGTGAAGAAGAGGAGGGATAGTGAATCTGCTGGTAGGAGGATGCTGGAGATGGAGCTGCAGGCAGGAGAAGAAGGAGGAAGACCAAAGAGGAGGTTTCTGGATGTGGTGAGAGAGGACATGCAGCTGGTTGGAGTGACAGGGGGAGTTATAGCTGAAGCTGTGCCGATTCATGCAGGATTAATATTTGACTCTTCTGATTCTGAAGAAAACCGCCTTCAGTGAATTCTTGTTCTTCCTCAATCATAATGACATTTTGCTTTGATAAATAATAAATTCAATAAAAATTATTTAAATAATAATAATAAATAAATCATTATTACCAGTCGGCCTATTTGCCATCTGTGTTTTTGTTCTGACCCGGTGCAGACGTTTTACAGTGACATCAGAGCTCACCTGTTTATCGTATAAAGACCCTCACAATAATTACTCAGCGAGGGTCTGGGTTTTTAATTGGGCTGTAATTGCATATTTAATGCGACACTTCAGAACCGCGGATGACGGATATTCACATCAAAGCCGTAATTTCACGACATTTTAAGTCCTTCTCTCCGCAGAAGTAGGCAGCAATTAATTTGATTGAACGGCATTCCTCGCAAAAAGGAGACGTTTCTTTAAGTGTGCTATAAGCATATTCATTTTATAAAATAAACTGCGTGTATATTTCATGTACTTCGGGATACGCACTGTAAAAACGTAATCGTTTGATGAACTCAAAAAATTTGCTTCAGCTGGTAAAACTCAATCAAATTAAGTATTTACAACTTTAAATAATTTGAATATTTAATTCATGCTCAACAATAATTTTCTTTTTATAGTGAATAATTTGACCTCAGAAGTAGAAAAAAATTATTAAATATCCAGCTTTGAAAATTCTTCAAATCTTTCAAATAATTAAAAAAAAAGAAAATCGGTATATTTCTTTTTTTAATGGATGTCAGAGCCAAGGCTGCAATATTTCAACTTAGCATTTATCGGTGTTGGCAGTTTTGGACGTATTTGTTGCTAATGATCCTAATTGTTGACGGGTTTTTGACCGCGATTCTCATCGGTTACTACCTCCCCTCGTCTTGCCTGGATCAACTGGCAGACGTCGCTCCTTTATGATGTTTTCACCCGGCCATCCGTCTCCCGCTCAGCTCCGTGCTGACTCGGCATTCCTCCTCAGAGAGTGGAGACGTCAACAGATCCAAGGGAGACATCAGGACGTTTGGAGACGACCCCCCACTCTCTCCTCCTCCCCTTCGTCCCCTCTGTCAGCTTTTCTCTCTCACTTCCTGTGTGATGCTGGAGCCTTTAAGCAGGCAGCTTCCTTTTAAATGTCGTACTTGATAGCAGCAGGCTGGTTGTTTGGGGCAAGGTCAGACGCCACTCACACACAAACGCACACACACACACACGCACACACACACACACACATACACACACACATATGTCCCATTCTTCATTAGCATTAATCACTGGCCTTTTGTAGCTGCTGCTGGCAGCCAATTATCAACGATTACGCACTGAATGCTGCTGGGAAGGTGAACAGGGTCGAGTCCCGCCCGTTTCAACGGACCTGTCTGCCGGACGAAGCCGCGTGGTACCGGCAATGCCAAAAACCCATGTCACATGATTTGTAATAATGACCATTTAGCTAGAAATGTGTCATTTCTTTTGCTTTTTTCTCTGTGTAGAAGCGACGGTTCTGCTATACACAACCTCACATATGACTTATTCTGGTCCGATGTGGAGTTTGAAAAGTAATTATGCATCGATTAATATAATTAACATTTAAATGATGCATTAGGGGAAAGTAAAATGAAGGAATTGGCTCATTTATTTCCCCCATTCTCTGTTTTTTTTTTTTTTTATCCCCGTTTTAAGTATTAATTACATTTCCGCTCTACATTTGTTTTCAGTCACTGTTTACACCGAAACCAAGGTAAACACTCGGTTGATCGCCTTCAACATTAATCCAAGGTGACGAAGAGAAAACATCTCAGAGTTCACGGCAAATTTTAACATGATTGAATGGTCATTAAAGCTTATTATGAAATAATTAATGACATAAATCTTCTTATTGTAATATCTGCTATTATAAACCTCAGATATGATGATTCATCCATTTATTTCCTTCTTTTTTTCTTTCTTTCCAGCCTTGAGATTCATCCATGTTGAGATTCAGACAAATATGAGCGTCGGAAGTTTGAAAAGAACATTACTCAGTTAAACCAAAAGCACCAACAAGCAGATTAGAACCGGATTTTTTATCCATATGGGAGTATCCATATTTGTCGGACACAATTCTACTTGTTTCTTGCAAAATAAAAACCTAATGCAGATTTTTACTTCTTCATAGCAAACCAGCAAGAAAAGAATGAATGCATGTGACGGTGCGTAAGATATTAACCCTTTTATGTCCTGCTCGATTGTTTGGTTCTAACATTGTGTTCGTCAAAGCCCACATGCTTCCATGAGTCCGACCCGCTAATCAATACGATCAATACGGCCTCAAGATGTCACTGGAGAGTCAAAGGTCTTGAGAAAAATGAAAATCGTGACGATGGAGGAGGTTGTGACGTCGTATCTTGTCACTAAAAAAAAAAACAAAATCGGAGGCAACCCTGCATGCATCCGTTTTTCTCTGCCGTGTCCCAATGCGTTTGTGCATTTGTGTTTGATTATGGCCACACTGCCCCCCCCAGTAATCTCCATTTTGTCCGTTTAAGTCTGATCAGATCTCCGGTCCTTCCAAGAGAAATATCTATCTAAGACCTAAAACGTTCTACTAAAAACTGCGATAATGTGCTTTTCCTTCCGTGATAATTAACTTGACAACTTAACAACGACAAATACTTGAACTGAGCCGCAAATTATGATTCCTTTGTTTTTCACCAGTATTCCCTAAAAATAACTTTTTGCGGTACTTTGAATGTGATCATTTCAGTTGCACAATCAAAAGCAGAAGCCAATGGCGGCACCGCAAGCCTTCGCCCCCATCCAATAAGATGGGGCCCGCTGATGGCGGAGCAAAGTAGAAAACTGTCAATCATCTATTCTCTGTCTGCACAGCCGGGTTGAAATTACTTCTTCCCCCGAGCAATGTGCCTATTCAGCCTTGCTATTCCACAATAAGCAAAGCGAAAATTGCCGTCTGGTGTTGCCAGGCGACAGTCATTTTTGCCATTTGGTTTGCTCACTTTTCCTCCGCCTGCCGCCACGACTTCGTCTACAGTTTGGGGCTCCCAATGTGGAGAAAGAAATAGAAATCATTAGGAGTATGAACAACCCAATCACACACACACACACACACACACACACACACACTCACACACACACACTTGTCTGGGATACATTCATCCATCTGTGATCTTTAACATGGGTACAAAACGGCAAGGCTACAATAACCTGCTGCATCTTTCTTGATGTTTCCTGTGGAATTTTGCTCTGCTGTCAAACAATCTCATTTACACATGAATGGTTAGTGAGGTAAAAATTTAAAAAAAGAAAATTGCACCAGCAAACAAGAAAATGGACCTAGAAGCACGGAATATACTAAGTTCTATAATTAGTCGCTGTTGTATTTGGTGTAAAAGAGCGGATTGTTCCTTTAAAGAGAGCTCTCTTTCATACAAACCCCCCCTCCGGTAATTGGATGTCTGAATGACTTTAAAAATAAGGGTTTCGGTCCAATCAGAGTGTCGCACGTTTTAGTAATAAGCTTAAAACCATTTGTTTATCTTCTTAACAGCTGAGTGAAAGCTCGAGCCGTGCCCCCCGGTTCAGAACGCGGCGCCGAGCCGAGCAGGAGCGAAACGGATAAATAAATAAGAGCACAGAGGAGAGAGAGAGAGAGAGAGAGAGAGAGGGGGGGGTTCAAACTCATTTGCATTCTGCAATTGATTTCTCTCTACTGCCCCGTCTGCAATGTCAGTCATTCCCTCTTTTGACTTTTAATTAAATCCCCGCCTGACTTCTGTTCGCATTTCTGATTGAAACTAAAGTCAATAGCGGCAAAGTGTCCAAAGATCGGGTCCCGTTCATCCGAGTCCATTCCTGCGGCGCTTCCAGGCAGGGGCCTCTGCAGAGGGTGTCGGCTCCACAAAGGTTGTTAGAGGAGATAATATCTACCCCATCCCCGCTGGGGGGAAGTGGGGGGTAACACTTCAAAACAGGCCTATCAGTTCTCTCTCCTCCGCCTGCCTCCTCCTGATACCATCTCATTTTACGTAATTACAGTGCGATGCGGCTCATAATGGGCCGTAATGAAGATTGAATTATCCACATTTGAACAGATATGGTAGCGCATATATTCCGTTGTAATCATCCCCCCTGCGTTTGGGTGTACAGGATTTGCTATATTTGAACAAAAATACTACTTACAGACTCTAGACTGCACCCTTATGGATATTCTTAGGAAAAGCAGTGGAATTCCATTATTTCCCGACATGGGGCATTCTGCCAATTGGACCCTAATTATATCCTGTAGGACCCTCAGGTGATGGATCATGGGAAATGTGAGGTCTCACAGACAAAAGCCGTGAGGTAGCCCATATAAATGGGACCCATTGAGGAACCGGGTGCCTGCTTCCGCTCATTACACCACCCCCCCAACCCCCAACCCCCAACCCCCGCCCTCCCCGGCAGGTTCCCTGTTGCATTTTTAATAAAAATGGAGGAGGGAGCAGTAGCATTCATTTCACATTTCGGCGATTCATCTGTCAGAGATGATAAAGTCCAATTTGGTGAGAGGTCAAGTGAAATATTAACAACGGCCTCAAGCCAAACCGCTCAATCAATTACACAATGATATATTCATAAATCAACTGGACGGGCCTGACAGCCGTGAGAGGGAACGCCTGGATGCAGGGTGATTGGCTTCTGGAGCAAATTCTCCTTCTTGGCCGGTTCTTCTTTATGTTCGCCGCAAACTGACCAGTTTCCTCTGGTTTGGCTGAGATGTTCAGTACGTATTGCTAAAAGATCATCTTTAAATTATGCATGCAAGGAAGCGTGAATGCATGGAAGCGAGACGATGCAGCCATGAAACGAACCCTGGCTCGGGTCACTCGCTGGACTTCTTCCAACATCTAGTCCGGGTTGGTATCTTGAAGAAGTATAATGTTGTACATTTGTGTATTGCTGATATCGTTGAAACGAAAGTAGAATATATGCACATTTAACACCTCCATTATTCATCAACTACCTGTCGATTCTGTAGAGGTGCCGGACGCGTCCGTGCAGCGGAAGAAATAGCAAATAGACAGAAACGAGAAAGACATCAAAGACCTCCATGACTTCCCTCTCAGAAAGAATGTAAAATCCAATGCGTGGGTTCAAAAAGCTTATTTTCAAAAAGCAGAAAAAAGTATGAATAATAATAACACTGTAATTACCATTATCATTATTATAGTGATTATCTGATACCTATGGGACCCTGAGTCGGTGATGGGAACAATCGTTTTTTGTAAACCTCCAAATAAGTTTGCTGTTAAGTGACATTGATAAACTTTTCCAGTTTAATACAGGTGAAAAGATGGAGGAATTAACAAGACGTGTTCGGGTGGCTTTCAATATGGGTAGCGAGCTTGTGGCTGGCTTTGCGCTTTTGCTAGAGTTAGCCGTCCTGCTTATGTTAGCTTCTTGAAATATGGTTGATTCCATGAGGTGATTATTTCTTAGTTTGTTGTTCTGGACATTCAGGCAGTTGGAGCAGTGACGGTTTAGGAGTAGAGGTGGAGAAGGTGCAAGAGTTTAAATACTTGAGGGTCAACTGTTCAGAGCAAGAGGGAAGCGGGTGCAGGCAGGGGGGCGTTTGATAAGAGTGTGAGGAGTTATCTGTGACAGAATAGCTGCAGCAGGTGTGAAGGGAAAGGTTTCCAAGATGGAGGTGAGAGCAGCTCTGCTGGATGGTTCAGAGACGGTGGTTCTGACCAGAAGACAGGAGGCAGAGCTGAAGATGTTCAGATGTTCTCTGGGAGTGAGGAGGAAGGACAGGATTAGAAAAGAGGACATCAGAGGGACAGTCCAGGTTAGACGTCCTGGAGACAAAATCAGAGAGGACAGATTGTGATGGTTTGGACCCGTGAAGAAGAAGGATAGTGGATCTACTGGTAGAAGGAGATGGAGCTGCCAGGGGGGAAAAAAAGGGGGGGGGACCAAATAGGAGGTTTATGGATATGGTTAAAGAGGACATGCAGTAGGCTGGAAACAGATGATCCGCTGTGGCGAGCACAGCCCACAGATGAAGAAGAAGAAGAAGAAGAAGAAGAAGAGGAAGACATCTCTGGCGGAGCTGTCATGATGGCTTGCTTGTAGCCCCTGTGGATGCTCGTATAGACTTAAGCTTAGAGACCCCGACAAACCAAATGTGGCGCCGTCTCAACACTTCATGCTCCAATTACTGTAGCGCCACAGCAGACAGTAGAGAGAATAAGTTTGTCTGGGCCACGATGGCCTGCAAGAAACTATTTCTTCTCTGACTCTGTGACTATGGGAGAACAAGTATGGCGGAAGGACCTCGAGTCTTCCCTCCACAGAGTGTTAAATAAGATTTATCAGGGCCGTCTCGGCCCGGTTTCAGGGCCCTCTGTGGCCCTCATCAGCCAGCATGTAAACAAATCAGCCCCAACCACATGGCTCCCGTCTTTTGAGATTCAATTTATCTCAGGCTCCGCCGCCGAGCCTCTGGGCTCTTTCTTCGCATCAGGAGACGGCGGCAAGCTGGACAGTTAGAGTTTAAAGAGCAGGGTGGCGGCTACGACGGGGGATTGGGCGCCAGGCTTATGCAGAGTGAGTCTTGAGTTTGACGAGCTCTGGCGTCCGTCGCCTCCCTCTCCGTTTGACAGGGGAAATGAGTCGGAATTGGAACTTTGTCAGGCCGTCGCAGTTGATAATTAGTTTCTGGCCTTTCAGTTTAAATGTGCCAGCACACAGCCCAGGTGATGCTTAAGGCATTTGCCATCGCTGATTGCCATTCAGTCTGACAGACATTTCCCACTCTGAAGGGGCCGCGGACCTTTTCGCATTTCCAAACAAGGTACAACCATCAAAGTAGGAGTAGACGTAATCTGTTTGATATTTGCTTTATGTACGTTTTATGCCGCTTACTTGAAAATGGACAGTCAGTAGATTTTCAGTTTGTTCCAGGACTTGTTGCCTTCTAATCAGAATTCCGTTTCCAGGTCGTCACGCCTTTATCTTTCGGGGTGGGTTGGTATTCTGCTCGGCGGCGTTATTCTTCAGAGACGCTGTGCTGGATTATTCCTCACCATTGTTGCGAGCAGTTAGACGGTACTTGTGTTGAAGCAGCACGGCCCCGGCATTTTCATTTTTTTTTTCCGATTCTGTCTTCTTTGTAGCTCTGCCACAGGGAGATAATGTCCCCGTTCTTAATCCCTCCAACAAAGCTCAGTAAGCACACTGATCTGCACAATAATTTGTTGATAAAGTTGAAGCTAGACGACCATTCAGATGTCTAGAAATGTCGGAATTTAGGCAAGCATTCCAGACATGCAGACATGGACTGGATGTTATAATTCAAACAGACACATTAGTTTGAGCAAAGAAATGTCTCAGTTTGAGGTATTATCTTTATTTTTGCACTTGACAAGCAAAGCTCACTACTTGCACAACATGTTGTTGCTAAAAAAAAAGTACAAAATGTGAAAACAAGAAGTTGCATTTCAGCCGAGAATGTTGAGCTGTTTCTTGGCCGGGAGCAAATACTTCCTGAACTCTTTCTGTCACTCTGAAGTTTGAAGGCAATTAGTCTTCAGGGAGTTCCTGCAACCATCTGCTCTTCACCAAGAAATACTTAGCAAGGAGGCTAGAAAATGCGTTTGCCACTAAATGCATCTCACCTGACAGTTAGTTAGAATTTGTGATATAATGATTTGAATGGGAAGAAGAAGCCTTTATTTGTCACAGGCAATCATGCAAGTTCTTCAAGCCAAATTGGTTCTCTGCAGTAAACCCATCCCTGAGGAGCAGTGGGCAGCTATCTGCAGCGCCCGAGGAGCCGATGGGGCTTCGGGGTCTTGCTCAAGGACCCTTTCGACATGTAGACTGCTCGGGCTTGAACCGCCGACCTGCCGTTTGGGGAGATGGCTACTCTAACCTCTACGGCAGCTTTTCAATCAGTGGTGCCTGAAGACGATGCAGAGCCAGGGCTCGTCCGTGTGATTTGTAGAGCTCTCCCGTCGCTATCCAAGAATCTATGGTGGCCTTCAAGCGTCAAAATAGTGAAAAGAAAGTACGGAGGGCGTAGCGAGCCCTCGATCTGCGGCCCCAGGAAGTGGTGAGCCCCGTCAGCGTTTCTTGGTGCCGTAAAAATCAGGCTCATCTTCATCATCGCTGATGGGAAACAAGTCTTGAACCGTGGTCTCAGATCTTTGTTCTGCATCTCTAACATTGAACTTCTAGGTCTGCCGCACTTCATCAATCCTTTACGTCTTTGTAACCCAGGTTATTATGTGTGTACTAAATAAACACAGTAGCCTTGAGCGCCCCGTTTGAACCACTGCAACGTTTGAGTAGTTCCCATTTCCTGAGTGTCCCTAAATGCCTCACACAGCTGCAGGGCGTTGCTTTGATTGCACACCTCAGCAATCACCACCAGCTTCACGGAGCATACGCACGGTCAGGTTTGTGTCATCTACATTTCAATTAACTCAAAGAAAAACAATATTTGCCATAAAACTGACAAAGTTAACCGCTTTGCAGTTTATTTTTTTGGTGATCTGTCAACCCGTAAGAACAAGCTGATGCGGTAGCAGCTCTCCAGATTGGCAGATTGTCCAAGTGAGTCGCAAACTGGAAATCTGTTCAGCCTCGAAGAAGTTGTTTGTAAGTTGGTCCAACCGAAACCAGTTAGACATAGATAAATAAATCATAAATCTTTATTTTTCTTTATGAGATTAACATGCTTTAATTGTGTTTGTAGCTAAACACAATAACATTTTCTTTAACTGTAAATTGAACTACACTTTGGTTTTTACTTCATTAAGGTTTTGCACGTGTTTACACCTTTTCACTGATAGACATCTATATATATATATATTTTTTTTTTAAGACAAAGCTTCTCTCTGATTTCAAGCCGCCTCTGAGAACAGATCCTTTGTGTAAACACAATAACTCAAAAACTGCTTCGTGGATCATTTTCAAATTTTATACCATAAAAGAACTGCGAGGAAGAAGTGGAGTGATTTTGGGGAAAAGTCCGTGTATTTACGACACTTAGGGGAACTTTATATGCGAATGTTTTCAGGCAATTATTTCTCAACCTTTGGTCCGATTTAGTCGAAATGTGGCGCAAATGAATCGACTCGAGGAGACCTATTGTATCTGGAATATTTTTTGGACATAACTTCCTCACTTGTCCTGATTTGCTGCATGTGAATCAACTCAAGCAGATATGTTTTCATATTAACATATTTTGCTATAATATTTTATACTTCCCTCTTTTTTTTTATATGAGAAATACTCTGGACGTAACTACACATTTAATTTGAGGAGTTCAGCCAGGGGCTTTGCTTGCTCAACACAGGAGATTTGGGGGCTTTCCGGGGATATACCTGCTGTCGGAGATGACATCTTGAACCTAAACGTCTTTGATAGAAATTACGGTCCATCCAAATCTGCATAAATCGAGTTTTTTTAAGAAAGTTTGTGGCTTAACTTTTTTATTTTGTCTCGTAGCTAATCCAAAACGATTTAGCGGAACACGTTGAGGAAAATAAATGTAACTAGAGTCAATATTTCAAATTAAAACGAGAGCTGAGTCAGCAGTTTAACCTGACAGTGATTCATTTCAAAATCCAGCGGGCTAGCACTCAGTAAAAAAAAAGAAAGTTCCTCCTCACTCTGAATGTAGAGATAAAGCCCCGGATTTAATCGCTCCGCAAATACATTTTAAGTCTTTGACTTTCATTTTAGTACGAGAAATTACTTTGAAGCGAATTGAATTGCCCTCAAACATGTCAGAACATCCAACTGGCAATATTAGAGCGTAAAAATGGATTAAATGTGTCTCCCAAGATTAAATAACAAACTATTCCTTTATTGCGCGAGCCCTGCATCGGTGTCTATGAATCAAACCTGACAACACGTCTATCCGCGCCTGTCTCCTTCTGCTTCATGCCGCGGGATTAATTTTTAATCTGATGAGCCTAAGATCATAAAAGCAAGGTTATGACGCCTACAAGACAATCCATAGCTGAGATGGATTTTGTAGTAATATGTAAATCAGTGTCATCAGTATTTTTGGCAACAACGTTTCTATGCAGGCTTGAAGTCTAATAAAGAGCAGATTGATTCGGCAGTATTGTGAGGATTAGGACCGACGACGTCTCGTGTTTATTCATGAGACCCAAATGTAATGCTGATGAGCCAGAGGCTTACGGCCAGAACCGTCCTTATCCATTATGTCTGCTAACAATGCTAACAAGCCATTTCTCACCGAAGCTGATGGAGAAATCTTTTTTTTTTTTGTGTTTGGAGGCAAAGAAGAAACATGGAAGTAACATTAAAAAAGACAGCTAGAATAATCCTAACCCGTGGAAACATGTCCTTCATTTGTGTTTTCATTTTTATGCATGAATATATCTCAACTGCTTTTAGAACCTACAAATTATATATCCAAATATGCAGGACTATTATACAAGATAACTTCAATAAGTAACTGAAAGTCCAGGTTCATACAGTGAAACAGTTCAGATTCACACAGTGAAACAGCCCAGGTTCATACAGGTTCATACAGGTTCATACAGGTTCATACAGTGAAACAGTTCGGGTTCACACAGTCGAACAGTCCAGGTTCATAAAGTGAAACGGTCCAGGTTCATACACTTGAACGGTCCAGGTTCATATAGTGGAATAGTCCTAGTTCACACAGTGAAACGGTCCAGGTTCATACAGTGACTCAGTCCAGGTTCATACAGTGGAACGGTCCAGGTTCACACAGTGAAACGGTCCAGGTTCATACAGTGAAACGGTCCAGGTTCACACAGGTGAACGGTCCAGGTTCATACAGTGGAATAGTCCTGGTTCACACAGTGAAACGGTCCAGGTTCACACAGTGAAACGGTCCAGGTTCACACAGGTGCGTCTATGTCACCATCAGACACACATTCATTCAAATCTCTTGAGAAGTGTTATATATATATATATGTTTTATTTCGCGCTGAAGCCGAGGCTGACAGTATTTCCACCGTCTGCTCGGAGAAATGAGTCCTGATTGCCACAGCTGATAGACGGAAGGAACCACCTGACGCCGCGTTGAAGGGAAGTGTCTTTCCTGCTCTGGTGAAAACATGCGGGCCCAGTGTGATCTCCCAGGATTTCATGGCTCTTCACTTCTGGAGGTGTCAACACGGAACACGCTCTGAGCCGGAGGACGAGTGAGGAGGTGTTGATGGTTTGAATATGTGGGGATTGTGAGACAGAATGGACGGCAGGTGTGAGAGGAGCGTCTTCTGTTTTCTACCGCACAACCATTAACGTCCATTTTGCCCCAAATACCGTCGGCTGTTAATGGTTTGGTTTGTTGAGTGTTGACATTTACAGCAAGTGACCGTTGACCATTAATGATATAGTTGATGCTACGGCCCACTAGCTCTCAGGGAAATTGCACATGTTAATTTATTTACGGTGTAAAATGTGGAAAAAGCGGCAAATCATATTAAAGGTTTTACAGCTCACCGTCTAACAGTCGGTTTTCAGGCGTCGGTACGAGTTCATATGTGGAAAGAACCTTTACGTCATCCCCAGCGGTTCCGGGTAATGACGTAGTAATGATGTAACGTTAGTCGGAGTACAACCACTCCCAGGTACCGACAAGGCTTTTTCATGAATGACAGTGAAACATCTCAGGTTCATACAGAGAAACGGTCCAGGTTCATACTGTGAAACGGTCCAGGTTCATACTGTGAAACGGTCCAGGTTCATACTGTGAAACAGTCCAGGTTAATACAGTGACTCAGTCCAGGTTCATACAGTGAAACAGTCCAGGTTCATACAGTGAAACAGTCCAGGTTCTAACAGTGAAACAGTCCAGGTTCATATAGTGAAACAGTCCAGGTTCTAACAGTGAAACAGTCCAGGTTCATACAGTGAAACGGTCCAGGTTCATACAGAGAAACGGTCCAGGTTCATACCGTCAAAGTGTCCAGGTTCATACAGTGAAACAGTCCAGGTTCATACAGTGACTCAGTCCAGGTTCATACAGTGAAACGGTCCAGGTTCATACAGAGAAACGGTCCAGGTTCATACAGTGACTCAGTCCAGGTTCATACAGTGAAACAGTCCAGGTTCATACAGTGACTCAGTCCAGGTTCATGCAGTGACTCAGTCCAGGTTCATGCAGTGACTCAGTCCAGGTTCATACAGTGAAACAGTTGACTTTCATGCAGTTAAACGACTGTTTAACTGCATGAAAGTAAATGACGTAGTAATGATGTAACGTTAGTCGGAGTAAAACCACTCCCAGGTACCGACAAGGCTTTTTTGTGAATGCCTTTTCCCCTCTAGTTATTATGGAACTGTTTTTTCATTGAAATCATCACAATAACAGCAAATTCTGCTCCGATCACCTGACAAAACCGCCATTTTCTGATACAACGCGTCATGTGTTGGTCATGTGAACATCTTTTTACGATTAGGCCACTGCTCATGTAAACAGTCGAGCAGAATCTTTTTTTCTTTCGGAGAAGAAGATCGTCCATGTAAACCCAGCCATGGTGAGAGAATTGGGATGCACCCCGAACGCATCAGCGGTTCCTCTCGGGGCTGGTTCAGGCTTATCTGAGCAGCCCAAACGTCAGGATTTGCCTCTATCTCTCTCTCTCTCTCTCTTTATCGCTCCCTCTCTCTCTCTGATGCCCTTTCTGGGAAGTACAGCCGCCTGTCAATAACTGTCAGAGGCTGCCTCAGTCAATCAGGCCTGTAAGGCTGTTTGGGCCTCTGGTGGAACAGGAGGATCTAACAGAAACAACCCATAACTGCCACAGCTCCAGATCTATGCCCTGTAATCACTGGGGAGCCCACGTCTCAGACTGCAGCCTCGCCCGCCGTCTGACAGTGGACACATGTGCCGTGTAATTGCTTTTCATACCATTCAACCTTTTAGAATTGATTACAGGCCATGTAACTGGCTTTCGCCGAGAAGTATACAGTCGGGGTGAGGGGTTGGAGTGGGGGAATATTGCTTGACGATGTCATGCTACAAAATGTGTATCTGTTAACAGAGAGGCCGGCTCCTCTTTCATGAAGTGAGGCTGCACGCATTGACTCATCACCCACAAAGGGTCTAATCCCCCCCGGGCCTGTGTTTGACAGACCACCAAGCAAATGAAAAAAATTGAAAACCTCTAGCTGCTCCGAGGGTTTGTTTTCTTCTCATTACTCTGCAGACGCAGCTCCTCTGCTCTGATGTCTTTGTTGGTGTGGCGCCGAGACATGACCCGTGTAGTTTGGGTAAACATCTGTGTTTTCTTCTGTGTGTATTTGTACTCGGCTCTATTTGTATTAAGGATCAGGGCTGACTTTCAAATGAAATTTAGATTTCCATCTCCTGTGCTTACTTTTGTGCCGGCAGTATGACCAGAACAAACTGGGCCGGGTTGGTCGTCGTCCGGTGTTTGTGTAATAACACGGTTATATAGTTGATTGAATATTAAAATGTTCTCTAGGCCATATTTGTCGATGTTACAATTTCCGTGGATCGTCTGAAAAATTTAAACCTAAGTGCAAAAACAATGTGGATATTCATCTCCGAGGGACCTTCATCTCCGAAGTCACAGTTTTGAGGCTAAAAGTTCTTTCTATTGGTCTGAGTAAGTAAAATAAGGTGCATATGAATCTACTCGAGGGGATCTATCTCGTCTTTATCATATTTTACTCTAATGGTTCAAATTTTACTCACTGGGTTATGCAACATTTTTCCAATCTTCTATTGTCCAATTTTGAATTTTGTGAATCGTAGCCTTAGTTTCCTGTTCTCAGCCAGCAGTTATTTGAGTTACGGGAACCAGTCTGGCCACTTCCACTTCAGCATCTCTGTTCAGCCCCCTGAGCCCCACCTTCCAACCCCAAGCGAACATGAGAGGAATCAAAGGAAATCTTTTAAAATTTGATCACCTCTAGGATATTCTTAAAATCAACCTCTGGGAAAAAATTAGTTCAAATCTTTCTTGTAGTGGTTCCGCAATCCTGATCAAAAATCAAACAAACAAACAGAAAAATGCAATGGGGTGAAATGGAAGCTTCATTAGTGGAGTTAGAAAAGGATGCATTGGTATGATGCTGGTCAGCTATCTCATTTCTGAAATCGCTTCTTCCCATTAGAAATGGACTTTGTCAGTATTCCTCTTTTTGAGCTGGAAATTTAGGCGTTCTTTAATTTTTCCTTCACGTATCACCAGAAGCTGGAGGAAGCCGCCGAGCAGGAGATGGGTCCTGAGAAAGACGCTGCGCTATGGGGAAATCATCGGCACCAGTGTAGCATACGCGCAGCTAAGCGTGGAAAACTACTCCGAGATTAAAAATCGGATATTTTTCTAGAGGTCAAATTGAGGTCAGCGTGAGAGAAAATGTCAGGAATTGTCCCCACAAGTAGCCTTAATGGGACAGAGTGTGTCTCTGGGTTTGCTCGCCGCGGCGTCCGCCCTCTCTTTTGTCTCGGGCGCATAGATAGAGTTCACTCAGCGGTCTCTCGCTCTCCTGCCGTGTGCACAGCTTCCTCCTGCATTTTTCTGCAGCCACTCTTTCTCCTTTAGTGTCAAGGATTAGTTTGACATCTCCTGGCGCTCTTGCCTTTCAAATGAGGAGGACTCCCGCTGAAAGCCTGAGAGGGTGCACGCCGAGTAAAGCCCATGCTCACACCGCTGACACTTCTCAGCCTCGCCCTCTGCCCGTCTCAGCGCCGCGGAGAAAAAAAATCCATGAAGAAAGCCCCCAGTGATATTGCAGATTGGAGAGAAGGAATGTGTGGTTTTTTAGAGGACTCTAAAAACAGCGGTGGTGGAGCTGTGTGAAATAGTAATGTCCGACTGGAGCCCGGCGTATAGTGCTGTCAGCTTGATCTTTGATGAACCTCGGGCTAACAGCGTCCATCTCAGAAGGGTTTGCGGAGGATTGATGCTGAAGCCAGCTGTCAGTCCCGTAGCAACGGGGAAGATTGAATGTTAGAGAGACGCCGCTGCTTCTTAATACACCATAAGACACGTTTGACAGCATTCATGTTTGGAAAAAGGAATTGTTTCAGCCCAGAAATTTTACCAACAATTTAGTATTTATACCTCCAAAAAGTCAGGGGAAATATTATGGAATGATGGCCGTCGCCCCCCACCGCCGCCGCCATCGCCATCGCCGCCGAAATCACCATCGCCAACGCCGCCGCGATTCTTTCATGTTAACGCGATAATTCAAAAACTATCTCGTAGATCATTTTCAAATTCCAAATAGACATTAGTGTAAGGAAGATCTGGATTTATTAGGGGAAAGGTCAGATGCATATTTCTGTATATCTATATTTCTGCATATTTATCTCTAAAATCACAGTTTATGGGTTTAGACGAATGATTATAAGATTCGATTTAGTCCGAATTTGGTGTATATGAAAGAACTCGGGGAGATATAGCCTTTATTTATCATATGTTAGTCTAACGGTTCATGTTTTACTCACTAGGGGGAGCTTTTTTACAAAAAAACCCCAATTTTTTTTGTAAAATTTCAATTGAACATCGTATGAACTGCGTCATTTGTCATATTTAACTGTAATTGTTTGTATTTCATTCACCAGAGGGACTTCTTGATCCTATAACATAACCTTTCCTTCGCAAATGTTAACTTTATCTTCATTTAAACTGTATGTAAAACACTTTGGGTTGCAGTTCTTGTACGAGAAGTGCTGTACGTAAAAATAAAGTTATTATTATTATTATTATGGTCAAATTTAGCTGCTATGAATCGACGCCAGGAAATCGGTTTGGATTTATTCTTCAGCTCAGAGAAACCAGTTTACTGTATTTAACTTCATTACTCAGTCTCTATGGGATCTGATCCTAGAACAGACTGCTGACTTCAAAGAAATAGTCAGGTTGAGTCAATATGGACTGTTTGAGATTATTAATGAGTCGCATTTAAGTTGAGTAGATTCTTTGTACAACGGAGGGGATTTGGGGGTTTTCCCGGGGATATACCCATGCTGTCAGGGTATGGGGATCACAGCGTAGGATTAGTTTAGGATTAGTAGCATTAGTTGAACTATAACCCAAGTTTTCATGTGTAAAACTTCAAAACAAATATCATATAAGACTATATTTAAAAAATGAGAACTTAGAAAACAAAAAGTTAGTTATTTTTTGCTCTGCTTCGTTTTTCCATGATGCCAGATGTGGAACCGCTGATCCTCAGTCAGACATCACCACTAACACCAGTCAGACTACCAAAACCTCTAGAGGGTACCTCCTGATCTTCGTGGCTTAGTGCTATTTTTTTGGCGAGAGATTTTTACCAGAGTGTTTTGGGATGATTATTTTCCCCGCCTGCGGAGGATGAATCTTAATGTTCTTTGTGACCTCCTGAAGGATAAACGCTTTCCTTGAAGGTATCCCGTTGTGTTTGTGCACGCTACTCTCAAATCCAGTTCCTGAAGCTAAATGGAAGGACAAAAAAAAACAAAGAAACTTGACTGACAGTCTTTTTTTTTTCTCTTTATTTCTTCCCCAAAATAGAATTTCTGAGCTTGGAAAAATAACAGCACAGAAAAATTCACTCTGCCCGCTCAGAACCAGGCAGAATACAATGATAATAATGGCTGTTCATTCAGGATCCCGCTCAAGGACATTTGGACTGCAGAGGCCGTGGGGTTGGACCAGCAACCTTCAGATAGATGGAAACTTAGATAAAAAAACTTTATTAATCTCCATTCCCCGTTGTTAGTGGTTTTTGTTTGTTTTGGACTATTCCCAATCATCTAGTCTCGGTACCAGCGCTGTCATCTGAGATCAGCTGAGCATGTGGTCCGTTTAGCCCTTTTACTCTTGGGTCTGGTTGCGGCGGCAGCAGGCTAAAATAGGTAATCAAGATGTCCCTATTCCCAGCAATATTCTCCAGCTCATCCTGAAGGACCCTGAGGCATTCCCCGGCCAGATGAGATATATATGTAAAGTCCCCCCAGCCAGGTCCTGTTCTTATCCCGGTCTGGGATTAGGATGCTCGCGGACCTTTCCATGGGAATGAGCAGTAGTTCATCTCACGGTTCATTCTTCACCCTTCATTTGTTGGGGGGGTCGTCACAGGAGATCGTCTCGTTCGGACTTTTGATTTAACATTTTACGTCGGATACCGTTCCTGACACAACCCTCACGTTTATCTGGGCTTGGGACCGGCACTAGATGTGACTGGGTAGGACGGTAACACTAAGGACCTTGCCTAAGGGTCCACACTGGATTTCTGTACTGTCCCTCTTTTAGACTGGACCAAAGTCAGTGGTGGAACCGGCAGAACTATCCAGCTGCTGTCAACGACGATCCCATAATATCCCCGAATTGTCCCCGATGTCCTAAAGTCTTGTTTCGTAAGCAGGAAGGATTCTAACAGCCGGTCTTCTGGACCACATGCACTTCTAGGTCTGCATAGAAATTGGAGGGCTGCCCTGGCACGTCTGTAAGAGATTGTTGATTTGAATGTGTTTTTGTTCAACAAGGTCCCCTGGCTCTCAGACATCAACGGCCAGCCCGAGCCGACAGTAGCGCCGCCATATCGTCTGCGTCCCTGCATGCAGATGGGCGCCCTGGGCATTCATCAGCTGCAGGTCCACTGCACTGAGCCCGACGTTAACTCAGGTGGAAACCTGTGCTTGGCAGCAGACGGGGCGAGAGAGCCTTTTATAGAGGCAGTGTTAAAATTAACCAGCGTAATGAGGAAATAAGTGACTTATCGGCGCATTGTAATTTCCTTCATTAAGGCTGATATTTATGAGCAGCCATGGCGGGTGGCGCAGACACAGCCACGGCTCCGGGTTTATGGAGCGTGGACTGTCACCTTGTTCTTATTATTGGCCACCTCTGAACGTGCTGGATGGTGTTGAAGAACACGAAGAGAAAAAGGACACGGAGCATCATTAGATGTGGTGCAACAGGAAAACTGAAAGGCTCGACTGTGTCAGACGGTTTTTAATCATCGTAGGAGCAATTAGCTCGTTAGGGTAGCACCGGGGAAGTTGCAGGAAGACGACGTTCCCCCCGCCACTGGATGTGTCGGCACTTTGAATTATTGTCTGGTTGAACACTTTCTGTTTTTTTCTTCTTCTTCTTTTTTTTTTTTCGTGAAGCTTCCATCCGTGAATTTGTCAAAGCAGTAAAAGCTGCTCTTTAGTCGGCGGTGGCACATTTGTTTCTGACATAATCAGCAATTAACAAGCTAGAGATGAAGAAAAAAAAGAGAAGAAGATTTTTAATAATTGGAATTAAAACCATTCCCGCAGGTATTGTAAGAATAATTAATATTATTGCATCTTTTAGTCCATTTTTTAGGTACCTCAAAATAAAAGTGTGTCACACAATAGTTTATTGAAAATACCTTTAATGTTCTCTCGAAGATTAAAAAAAAAAAAATGCTATGAAAAAAAGGATTTCTTTGAAATGTTTTATTTCTTTTGCTGCATTTATTCATCTAATATCTTAAAATCAACCATGACATGAGAATTCATTAGAATTCAAATTAGAATAGGATTGACGTTTTGTATTTCATGGGCGAACCTTGTACCTTTTGGGTAAAGCATGTTTTTATGGATACTATTCCTCCCTTATTTAAATTGTCTGGTTGTATCAAGTTACACAATTCTTTTTCACAAGTCAATTCTCATCAATTCTTTATTTAAATGTCCTTTAATACAACAACATAAAAGCCCTTCTCATCAATAAGGACTTTCTGAAGAGCCACGGTTAATGCCTCCTGGCCCCATTCACCTCTGGTGTCCCCCAGGGCTCCGTCCTTGGACCCTTACTGTCTAGCATATATGCGCCGCCGCTGGGTCGTATTATAAAATGGTTCAGTCGCATTTTTCACTTAGAAATAGTGACTCAGAATGAGTTCAACCAAACATGTGAGCGGGACGTTAAATGTATAAATGATAAGCGAGGATTATTTATTTACACGGCTAATTTGTATAGTAGCTTTTTCAAAACGCTAAGGGGCTTAACACAAAACAGGTTTAAAACGCAGAGATAACATAATTAGACAAACAAGTAAATACTTTAACAATGTAATATTTGATAGATGATAAGGAACTTCAGAAAAATGACTTCAGTAGAAACAGTTTTTTTTTCCTACTGTTTACCTTTTCATTTAGGACGTCAGTCATCAAACAGATTATAATCTTAAATCTTCTTTTTAAGTGTGTAATGTTAATAATTAAGGTAACTCTCTACAAGGCACTTTATAAATCTACGTTATTATTATTATTATCCTTACAAGTCACCTCATCTCCTCTCACTTCCGCCCCTTGTCACCCACCCGCGTCCGGACCGGTCCGGCAGAGGCATCTCACCTGGTGAGGGGAAGTAAATGAGGGGGATAACCTATCTTTGAGTGCAAAGAGATGCTCACCCTGCTTCAAATATGAGAAGCTTAAAAAAGTCAGACAAAGATTGACAGACTGTGATATGTCCCTTTTCCTCGGAGCTTGTTCCAGGGCTAGATCGAAGCCAGAGCGTGACTTAGCACCAGTTCTTTGCTTTTCGACAGCCTAAGCACCCGCTCCTAGCTCTCAAAACTGGTGCAAAAAAATCACCAACCTTTTGCTGGTCTGGAGCCAAGAACCAATCACGTTGTACGGTGACGTAATGGTGTGGCCCTCACTTGGTCCCTTGCCAATGGAATAGATAACAGTTTCTTAGGAGGTTCGCAAGTCTAAGCAACTAAGCACCGAACTAGCACCAGGTTATTTTTGGTTGAAAAGGGGTAATAGTGACTCTGGGGGTCGGTGAACGAGTGTTTGAACTGTGATTTTAGGTGGGTTTAGACGGCCCCCTTATTCCGAATAAAAATGCCTGATTAGAAAATAAAATGCGCCACGTAAACATCCCTTTCTGAATGACATCTAGACCAAAGAAGTTTGATTTTAATACAAACAGTCAAAGAAATAAGTGGGAAAGTAAGAAATCATGAACTCTAAAAACGCGTCTTAAAAAGAAGCGTCAGGAGGCGTGACAGTCCGACACTTTGAACAAATTTAAAAGCCGCAGGTAAACATTGCAGATTCTAAGGATAAATTCCACAACAACAAATCTCTTTTATCATTATTACTGTTTTAGGGAACACTGCACAGACAGATATTATTGCAATTAATGCAATAAACATGTTGTGTTTTTTTTTTCTGTTTCGTATATTACAGAAACGTAAACATCGACAGAATACTCGATTACTAAAATAATCGATAACAGCAGCCCTACTATAGTCACATTAAACATTGAAAGACTCATTCCATGCTTTTGTCACCTAACTGTAACCAAAAAAATGGAAAATAGTCCCGGAAACAAGAACGTTTTCTTTCTTTCTTTTTATTAAAAAAAACTGAGCCGACTCGATGTCTAACTCCGACAACGTGAAGCTTCACCGCTACTACAAAATGTGTTGATCTCATCATCTTTCTCCGGCCGTCTTCAGCCTCACCCTCTGATTTGCAGTTAACTCAACCAACCGTGCTTGTCGGACTTCATGAAGTCTGTTTTATGAACGTCTTAATCCACTGAGGAGCCATGAAGCCATAACATGCGTTAAAATGATAATAATAATAATAATAATAAAGAATACAGGGACAACTGTCCGAATGTAATTTTATTAGCTGCTGTAATCAACCCCCGGCTTGTCCTCCTCCTTCCAAGGCTATTAAATATTATAGAAATACAATTACTCTTCATTGTTTCAGGAAAAAAACAAACACATCAAATAGTTTCCATATTTCTAAGTAATATCCAACAGTTATACTGCAATACTGATGACTGGTACGATAAAATACTGGAAACAACGAAATGTAAATACTATATAATTTTGAAATACTGTTAATTTCAAGTTTTAAAAAAGTCTGAATTCATTGTTATTTACCGTAAACAGGTTTACAGTAGATCTTCTTTTTTTTTTTTACATGACTGGATAGATTTTGGAAAAGTCGGGTTGAATATTTCCGACACTAGGGGAAGCTAGAAAAACATTTTTTTTTGAGAAAACTTTCCAACCGTCGAATTTAGTTCAAAAAGATGAATCGACTCGAGAAGATCCTGTAAATATCGTATTTTATTCAAGCAGTTCGTAAATTACTCACTAGGGGGAGCTTTTCTTTATTTAAATGAAAAACACAGCTAAAACTAATTCAAGTATAATTTTCAAACTTTACACCTACATAGACCTTAATGCAAGGAAGAACTGGATTGATTTGGGGAAAGGTTGAAAATGTACATTTCCGACGCTAAGGGGAAGAAAGATAATTTTTCAATCGTTGTTCTGAATTTGGTACATTTGAACAGTCGGTTTTACATTTCCCAAACCAGGAAGAGCTTTAGCTCCAAAACTTTTCAGGCCATAATTTTAATTTTAATTCTCACATTGACATATACTCTAACCGTCCGTTCTTTGTAACGGAGGGTCTTTTTAGATAAACACCGGAGCAGCTTAGCCGGTCCTTGTTTGTCACCTATGGAACACAAAAGGAGGCATGACGGCGTAATGAATAGCTGAAAGAAGCAGCTATATGATACGACGCGCAGTCGTCCCCGCGGACGCTAACGTCAGAATAAATTCCCCTCCATTCGCCGAGCTGCCTGTTTGTTTTATGTGTGGCCCCTCTTTACACCTGCATCCATTCATTTGGCCATTTAACAAGGACGGCATTGATTGAGCGAGGTGGTGAAAGGGCCGATTCGATTTCAGAGGACAGAATTGGATTTGATGGTGGGACATAATAGCTTTCATGGGCTTTTACTGCACTGAATAGCTTAGTTGCGGCGGCCTTGATGGGACTGAGGTGTAATTCTGAGAAGGATCCGAGGATGGCGGAAAGGACAAACATCCTGTTCCTCATTGTTCCGAGCTCACAGAGATCCGCAGAAGCCGTCGCCGGATGAGATGTGAGGCTGAAGAAAAGTCCCAATGTCACGTTTTCGCAATCTGTGTTTTTTTCCAAACCTGTGCGTAGATCGATGAGACCTCACGATGGATGGGGGTCAAGAACTGGTGCTGGATAAATTGAAAGTGAGGGCAGGTTAACCTGCTGTGAGTCGCCGGCGCCGCGGCTGCCGCCTTAACCGGATAACTCAAAACAAATTTCATGGATCACTTTCAAATTTTATAGCTTCATAAAGCTTTGTGCGAGGAAGAACTGGATTGATTTTGGAGAAGGTCGGTTGCATATTACCACCTCTAGGGGGAGCTGCATCTCCAAAATCAACATTTTCCGGCAATTATTTCTCAACCGTTGGTCCAATTTAGTCGAAAATTTGGTGCATATGAATCGACTCGAGATCTCGTCTATATATCGTATTTTACTCTCCTAGTTCTTTTCTACTCACTAGGGGGAGATCTTTTTTTACGAAAAACGCTGGAGCTGAGCTCAGAAAAACTAGTTAACTGTATCTATCTTCACTATTGAGTCACTTTGGGATCTGATCCTAGAGCAGACTGCTGACTTCAGAGAAATAGTTAGGTTGAGTCATTATGGTCTGTTTGAGATTATTGATGTTTGAGGCGTTCAAAAAGGGGGATTGCTTTTGCAACGCACGGAATTGGGGGCTTTTTCTCTGGACAGACCCTTGCTGTCAGGAACAACAGTGTAGGCTTAGCTAAACATGGTGGCATAATTCAAAGAGCCTTTATGTACGGACCAGAAGCCAGTCTTCGTGGCTCCGATATGATGCATTCAGTCTCCAAAAGCCTCAATTTGAGTAATTACTCTTCGCCTTATTCATCTCACTCGGTGTGTTCGGATTTCATTCTCCAGAAAATTGCTCTGCTCAGAACAGTCTTGCTTGAGTGGAGCATGAATTGTACTCTGCAGTTACTTTTTTAATAGGTAAGCTTTATGTGGAAGGCAAATTCAAAAACGCCGCTCACCAAGCAATCATTTAAAATTCATAAGCGGTTGCTGTTTTCCTATTGTTGCCCCGACAAAAATTGCACTTGAGTTTGCTTGCAAATGTTTCGGTCCAACTGTTGTGTGTTCTAAAATTCATTTGAGAAGAGAGTTTGGGTTGATGGAGTAATGGAGGTGTTGATTCGCAGGTGCCGCGGGCGATGCCCAGTCCGACGGCCAGCCTTCGGTGCAGGGCACCCTGCCGCATTTCATCCAGGAGCCGGAGGACGCTTACATCGTCAAGAGCAACCCCATCAAGCTGCGCTGTCGAGCCACGCCGGCTTTACAGATCTTCTTCAAGTGCAACGGGGAGTGGGTGCACCAGAATGAGCACTTCTCCCAGGAGTATAAGGACCTCAACACCGGTAAGATGAAGCTCTGTGACCTCCTCAAACCGATTGTGCTTACAGGTTCTACGAGTGAGGAGTGAACCCAAACAGTCAAAGCTTTCCCTTAAGTTAGAACAGAGTTTTTGTCTTCAACCGGGCGACGGTGACTCAGTTGGTAGGGTGGTCGTACACTCATCTGAAGGTCGGTGGTTCGATCCCCCTTCAGGTCTACATGTCGATGTGTCCTTGAGGAAGATACTGAAGCCCCAGTTACGCCAAATGGCTTTTATCGCTCCTGATGGCGTGAATGGTTACCCCTCCTGATGGCGTGAATGGTTACCCCTCCTGATGGCGTGAATGGTTATCGCTCCTGATGGCGTGAATGGTTACCCCTCCTGATGGCGTGAATGGTTACCGTTCCTGATGGCGTGAATGGTTTCCCCTCCTGATGGCGTGAATGGTTTCTCCTCCTGATGGCGTGAATGTTTACCGCTCCTGATGGCGTGAATGGTTACCCCTCCTGATGGCGTGAATGGTTTCCCCTCCTGATGGCGTGAATGGTTACCCCTCCTGATGGCGTGAATGGTTACCCCTCCTGATGGCGTGAATGGTTACCCCTCCTGATGGCGTGAACGGTTACTGCTCCTTTTTCTCGATCTGTAAGAAATGGTTTATTTCTCCTGCAGTACGAGTTAAAGGACTTTGTGGTTGCACTAGAACGGAGTGACTGATTGAAAATCGTTGGCTTTATTTTCTGGTATAATTCCGTCTCTGTTTTTTGGCTGCATCGCTGCTGCAGCTCGACCATAAAACTTTTATTGAGTTCCTTCCATCATTCGAAAACCCAAACTTTTTTTGCTCACACCGGACATGATTGCATGTTCTTTGAAGTTCTTGGTTGACGAGCGCCCAGAGACATTTGGAAAAGTTACTGTTCCTTCGCCATAGCTTGAAGCGTCTAAGAGAGGGCAGCCATTGATTTCTGACTTCTACCTGCAAGGTGAGAAGTAACGTTTTAAGATTTAGCAGCAAAATAATCTAATATGTGAACCTGAAAAAAGATTCAAGCAAAGAAGACATGATTGGGATCAGAATCAATTGCTTTGCTTTAGGATACTTTCTACTCAAAACGTAAAATTCCTCATTCAGTTCAGGATCACGTGATACGAACATGGAAATGTACCGTTCAAAAAAGTCGAGAAAAGTTTGAAAAGTCTGGGATATTATTGAATCATCATCGGCAATCTTTTGCTTTAATGCTAGAACTGAAAAAAAACGGTTTCATGGATCATTTTCAAATTTTAAATCCCATATGGACTTTAGTATGAGGAAGAATTGGATTGATTCCAGTTGAATATTTCCAAACTGACACTAGGAGGAGCTTTTTCTACGGAAGCTTTAGGTGCAAGAAGAATACGGCGCATATGAATCTACTCAAAGAGTTCTATCAAGTATATATCATATTTTTTCTCTAATGGATCATATTTTAGTCACTAGGGGGAGCTCTTTTACAAAAAAGCCATCATTTTAAGACTATAAGCCCCTAACCATGGGTCCAATTTAGTTGAAATTGGTGCATTTAAATCGACTCGAGGAGATCTATCTTGTATATAGCTACTATTAATGGCTGTATATTTATTTACTCACTAGGGGGAGCCTTCATTTTTTAATAAAAAGTTGTTTACGGACTTTACGTCCACATTTGATTTGAGGAGCTCCATCAGGGGATTGCTTGTACAATGCAGTGTATAAGAGGCTTTTCGGGGGATATACCCTTGCTGTCAGGTAGGCAGTGTAGGCTTAGATTTAATTCTATTGTAATGTAAAATGAACTAACTGTGCACGAAAGCTCAGATCTATATATTTAAACTTCAAGTTCTAGGGATTAAGATGTATTCACACTTTCAAATGTCGTACAATTGGTTTAAAAAAAGAAAAACACGGCGTGAAGGACGGAGCATACGTTCATTTCTTCTAGTCAGAACACATACACAATGCCGACCAACATTACTTCCGCTATGATCCTTCAAAATAAGAGCACTTAAAACACTCTAAGCAGCTAATGAAAAACATTCATTACCCTACTTTTTTTCTGCCGTAAACAGAAAAAAAGTAGGGTAACGGAATCAAACTTTAACAGCTTTTACCACAAAGGACATCAGGGTCTCGGTAAAAAAACGACAAAACAGACAAACTGATTTAAAAACACAACTAGCCTGTGTCGTTTCATATCCCTGGTTAGTAAATGAAGACCGCAGCCTTTCGTTCTCATGTCTTTGATTCGGTCTCTGAAAATTCAGAAAACATCTCCCATCATGCATTGCTGCAGCACTTCACACCCCGCGTGGAAGTGCTTTCAGACCCTCAGCCACTAAGACCGACCTTCAATAAGAATGTCAGGGAGGCCTCAGATGGTTTGAGCCTAAAAGCCACGAAAAAGGCAGAGCGGATTGGATAATCATAGCCGGGTTTTCGAGCAGTAGGTGTTTATTTTAAGCTCTTTGCAGCGCTGGAGTGGCAGAGCGAGGGCCACGCCGTACCGCATCAGCACTATTTCAGCCGGTCTCACACGAGTCGCCACTAACAGAAACGTATCGAACCCATTCCCCTGCTGTTATGATTTCATCTTCTGAAACAGGGTTACACCGATTTCTCTCTGGCTGGTGTTGATTACAAGAGAAGTAATAAAAGCCCAACTTTATTTCACATTTCTCTTAAATTACATTTTCTCTTTCTCGCTCTTTAAATTGATATTTAATTTAAGGACCTCTGCGTTAGAGTTCATTAACGGCGAGGAGACGTTACGGGTCACTCAGCCTGAAGGAGCCCAAGAGAATTCCATTATAGTGATTAGATTTTAAGAGGGAATGTTCCCTTTCTGCCTCGAAAAAAAAAAAAAAAGGCGAAATATTGGTATTACTTTGTCAAAAGCTCTTCTTTCTTTAAAGAAAAAGAACAAAAAGTTTCTTCTCAGTACCTTCATCTGGTTGGAAGCTTTCTATGCCGAAGGCTAATTCATCATAATATTCAACGTTATCAACTTATTAAGACACAGTTAAAGGAAACATCTACTGTTTTCTTTTTGTTTTTTGTTAGGATTCTACCACCAAACAAAGAATCCTGTAGAGACTTTTTGTCGACTACTTCCTGTTTAATTCTACAAAAGATTCGACAATAATATCTTTGAGAAATATTCATCATCATTCTTCCAAATGATCTACTAGTCACCGCTGACTCATCGGGTTTGTTCAATTTGAATTTAAGCTTGATCTGAGTTTCGCTTTTTTATCTGCATAAATTATCTCAAGCATAAAAACACGTTTGGTATTTTCGCTCATCTCCCTCTGGTTGATGTTTCTCTCTTTTAATGAGAGAAACATCATTAATCAACCATCCAGGCCATTCGTGGCCTGGATGGTTGATTAATGACCACATGACCACATGACCACATGACCACACCACCCAGATGTTAAGCGGAAGTTAATCAGAGCGCCAAAAATGTTTTAGAAAATGGATAAAAACAAAAAATGGAACTTAATAATGACGTTAAAAGTAAAGTGTGTAAGATTTTGGAGGTTTTGTGATTTGACGAATGGAGCCGAGTTGAATCCCCAGGGCGGCTGGAGGATGTAGGTCGTCTGAAAAGACGGCCTGCAGCGCCTCCCCTCGGCCGAATCTTACACAATGGACCTTTAACATTTAAAGTACCTAAAGCGACGATAACAAGGTGTATTGTACCTGCTCAAGAAAACTTTAATCCATCATTAGAAAAATCGCAAATACTGACATCAAAAAGTCGATCTGTTTGTTTGTTTTCTCATGATTAACCCTTTATCTCTAGAATACATAAAAATATCTGCAACCATGGCCCTTCTCAGCCTCCATATATGAATCACACGCGGAGGTTCTAGTCCGATGCTACCCTGCTGCATGATGGGAAATGTAGGATCCTGGTTTTCGATGCCTGCCACACACAGATTGAGGCGTTTTCAGATTGTGTTATCCGAACTGTGACAAAGCAGCCCAGCTTGAACGTGATTGTTAATATTTCCTCCTCCGCCTCAGAAGAACTCGTCCTTTATTGGCCCGTTGTTTCTTTTATTCTATTAAATGTAATGCTCTAAAAAAAATTAGCGTAGAAGCCACAAATAAACCTCATTCAGTGCTAAACGCTACTGCGCCGCTTTTAATCACAGTTTAAGAGCCTAATTTGCGCTTCCTTGTCGCAATTATGTTTATTCATCGGATTTCCGCTTTGCTCGCTCTCTGTTTATTATTGCTTTCACGCTAATAAATTAAACTGAGTAGGCGGAGCATGTTTGGTTCACGACTTCGGCTAATCGCCAAGTAGTTATGAGGAACCTCGGGCTAGAGCAGCTGGAAACCTTCAAATAACGTGGGACTTCTCCTTCAACCACATCATGGACGTGCTCGGCTAATTCTGACTTAGCTTCAGGTGGAGGTGGTTCAAAAATACCAACGATGCACGAATAGTCATTCCCGTCAGGTGGAGGTCTGTCGTTTCGAGGACCAGTCTGCGATTAGAAAGCCGTGGAAAGTCGTCTTTCTTGTATTAACGAAGGTCCCTCCGCAGGAAAGATGCTTTTAATTGCTTCTGGAAGTTCATTACAGTGGGATTGCTCTGCTGTGAAATTGTTGTAAGCGTGATAGTGGAAAAAAAGCAAATTTTGGAGCTCCAGGATTCGCCAGCCGGTGCGCAGGGTACAAGAGCACCGGCGAGTGAAGGAGTTCGAGAAAGTTCACTCGCTCGTATTTTCCAGCTCACTTCGTATGAGAACATGCGGCATCCAGCAGGAGGGGAGCCAGTCAGTGGATTTGACAGATCGGAGTGAGAGACTCAAACAAAACACGACACAGAAAGAACACTAGAAGAGCTTTCTCTGCCTCCAGGCTACAACAAGCCGCTTTAGTGATGACAAATCACCGAGGTAAAAATGAAATTTCTCTGAGATTTAGAACTACTGAACCTTTAGATATAACAAATAACACATTATTCCTATCTCCAAGTTTTAAAAAATGGGAATTCAAACTGAGTAAAAAAGAAAATGGCCTTGATCAAGTCAAAACTCTCACACTACTAAATCTGGTGCCGCCTTCTGTGTATGGTGGCTAATGTTAACTAAACTTTATGTGTAATGGTAATTTTAGCAGTCTTTACTAATGTTGTTCCGTTTATAATAAGTTTCTGCATGTCACAGGTAAAACATCAAGTGTTATTACCTCCATTAAGGCGTTCTTTCCTCTCTTTATTTGTTTGTTTGTTACCAAGATTACAGAAAAACTGATGGACAGATTTGCATGTAATTGTACACAGAGGTAGGTTTTTGCCTACCCTAGAAGTGATTAAATTTTGGTGACGTTACGTCGTGGCCTCATGACGTGAAGTCAGAATGACTTTTTCGTCACCATTGCGAGATGAGTCATCGAAATGGTCATCGTAAAAATGAGCATCTGCGAATGAATAATCACTCTTAGATCTTATTTCAACATAAGTAGATAAAAAAAATGTAAAAATTGCATATCAAAATAAATTTCTTTTTGTAAATGTAAAGAAAATTTCTCCCTTTATCATTAAAAATATATATTTGAAAGCAGCGTCTCATTAACAAACTCTTTCTCAACTTTAATTGACAAATATATATTAGTTTAATGTTTAATTATGCTTATGCCGTCAATGCTAATTCTATTAGCATTCATAAGACAATTCCCATTAGATTTTAGCATTGAGCTAATGGACCAAGCACTAATTATTTTTTCCATATTGTTGTGAGAGAGTTAATATCCAGACTGAACCTGGAAGCGTTTCTGTTTCCGGTTGAAGGAACTGTTTATACCCCAAAGTGAACGCTAACGTTCAGGGAGAGAGTTTCCCCACAAAGAAGAGACTAATATTCCTGTTCCCGGAGACAAACGCCACCTTCTGGCGGATCCGGATAACTCTCAAACATTCTAGAAAACTCTTTCATGAAAAGTAGGTGCGTCTTTTCATAGTTTCATCTCCACATGACTCCAGTTTGAAGTCTTGCGGTGACTGCGGTCAGAATATGAATTTAGAAAAAATAATAATCACCATTTCGGTTGAATGTCTTAGCAGGTTTCCATTAAACAGACATTTATCAGAAGGTTTTTGAGCATGACTTTGTGTTTAAGTCCGACATTCTGTCCCCGCGTTATAAACTCCGACAGATACACTGCGTCTGCTCCTTTAGCGTCTCAACGTCCTTTACTGAAAGTAGCTGCTGCTCGTCTTCACGCCTGAGATGAAAGCGAGGAGACTGAAGTGTCGGCCTGGAAAACCCAAACAAGACGCTTAAATCTGAGGGGGAGTTCAGAGTTGGGGACATTCCTCTACTGGTTTCTTTAATCCATTCATAATCCAAACTGGTGTTAGTAGAAGATTTGAATGTATCCAATAATCTTCTAGCTGGTTATTTAAGACGACAACGTCACGCATTCCCATGGCTGTCAAACGAATCAGCAGTTAAAACAACTGGCTCCTTTAAACGTCTGTAACTAACAAAAATAGTCACCCATTAAGAAAGAAAAAAAAAGGACACGGGATTAATGATCTGATTACGTCCACTTAGGCTAAATCTGAGTTGTTTACATGAGGAAGGTTATATAAATATTCCTGTTCCCATGCTGCGGAGGATTACGTTCCGGTGATTAATGGCTGAGACGCCTCCTCCTCGTTATCAGTTTCCCTCCAGCCTTCGCCCGCAAACTTGATCGTTTTAGTGGCGATGCCTCCGTGATACCCGTGTGGCCATGTTTGTTCAAAGTGGACTTAGAGTCACGCTTTTTTCAACAAAGTGGGAAAATACTTTGCAGAATCCATTACGCCTCAAAGAAAATACAGTGAATGGATTTCAGAGTCTCAGAATTGTTGTTAAACTTGACTTAAACTGGCGTCCGCGGCAGAAAGGGTAAAGTCCTCAAAACCCTGCGTTGTACGGATAATCGCCACATTAAATGTGAGGTTCTGTCCACGGTATTTTATCTAACAAAAAAAAGCCCTGTTAGGTAAACTATGGATTATTATAGTAAAGTAGGATTCATACAAGATAAATCTCCTCAAGTCTATAATACGCAGCAAATCCGGACTAAATCGGACCAACAGTTAGGAAGTTATTTCTAAAAAAAAAGCTTTTGGTAGATAAACTCCCCCTAGTGAGTAAAATATGAAGTATTAGAGTAAACCGCCATGTTCGTAATTCATGTGCACCAAATTTCTACTAAATCGGACCAACTGTTTGGCCGTGGAGGTAAAGCTCCTCCTAGTGTCTGAAAATATGAAATGAGTGACAGGTGCTGAGGCTGAAACCTGACCCTCTGCAGTGATGGAGGGGGCGGGACTAACTGACAGAAGCATATTTGTGATTTGTGATTTTCATTCCGCTTATTTTATTCTTCCTAGCCTTCTGTTTGCTATTTTACAGTGGACGCTAACTAGCATTAATGCTAACAGGCCGTACTTATTTGCCCCCAAAAGTTGGGGAAGTTATGGAATCGGCATCGCCGCGTCCGCCTTCAAGTCCTCTTCCCCACTTTCAGATTTTATTACCACATAGAATTTAGAAGAACTGGATTGATTTTAGGAAATCTGTCCAAATCTGGTTCATATGAATCGACTCGAGGAAATCCATCATGCAGCCTATCCCATCATATTTGAAGCTTATTTTCATCCCATAATAGTTTTTTTTTACTTTCACTAAAAAAACTGTTGGAAATTTCATTTGAGAGATTAAATCAGGAGAATTGCTGGTACAACGAAGGGGATTGGGGGCTTTTTTTGGGGTAGACCCTACATAGATGTGGTTGAAACATGACTTTCTAAACGTTCATAGCAATTTAGACCAAATGTAGTTCATTTGGATCAACTTGAAGAGATCCATCTTGCTTTTCATCCCGTTGTACTCTAATAGTTCAAACTTTATTCACTAGGGGGAGCTTTTCAAAGAAAAGCACTGTTTTTCGGACATTAGTCCGATCAAGGGGACTGCTTGTACAACACAGGGGATTGGGGGCTTTTCAGAGATCGAGCCTTTCAGTCAGCGTAGTTCTAGTTTTTTGACATCGACCTCAGAGTTAGGATCTAACCGAGGACATTTTCTGTTTTAGATCTATTGTGGCCCCCATTCGACGAGCAGAGCTTAAAAGACGACACTTTAAAAGAACAGATTTATGTCCCGCGCGTAGATTGTGGACTGTATAATTTGGCAATTTAGGGACTAATGTGTGTTGCATGAGCATTTTAAGAATGAGATCGGTCGCGTAATGCGTCTCCGGAAGCGAAACCCCGACTCGTAAATGCAGATTAATTTCCCTCTTCCATCCATTACGCTCATCACAGATCATCCTGAAAGGAAAATCTGATGCATATTTCATATTCATTAACTCAAATTAGCCTCGGCTTGTTCATCAGCATTCCGTCGTCAGTAAGCGCCTGCTGCCATCACTGCTCTTTACTGACAGACGCCCCTCCTCACCCCCGCCGCCGCCGCAACCTCTTTCATTATCCACGCCACTCCATCGTCTCCCGCTACCATTTAAGGGAGTTGAAAAAATTACAAGCCATTTTACTTCCAGTTACAGTCGCCGCGCGCCGACCGGTTACATCTCACTACAATCACCGCTCTTAACTGCCCGTGGCGCCGCCGGGCCGCGTGAAATCTCCTCGCTATCTGCCGGTCCGAGTGGATTAGCAATTAAAGGAGCCCGAGGACGTACACGCCGCAGCCCCGTGGCGTGGGCCCGCCTCGCATCAAGTCGTGAACGCCAGCACAGATAAGCGCGGTCCTAACAGGAAAGCTTTGTCCTGCCCGGGTAATCGACGCTAACATTGTGTATTGGATTTGTGCGGCTAATCAGAGAGCGAGATCAGTGAAGAATTGGAACATTATTGATTAGGACATGGGCCCTCAATGCCACCAGGAGCGGCTGATAGCATCTCTTATTTACCAACTAGCCTGATGAATAGCCGCTGATAAAAGTGACAATGCCCTTGAGTTCTCCGGCGGCCGACGCTAACAGAGCGGCGCGTATGTATCTGCACCGCGTGTGCCGAGGACAGGCAATCCTGCAAAGTGTGCATAGATATTGATTTTTTATAGATTCCCCCACTCCTATCTTGGGATGAAAAAGAAAACACAGGCGGCAGCAGTTTGCAGATTACATTTTAAGTTCATTTTGAATGTCACTTTGGAAACATTAGGGACACGCCCACCTTGTCAATGCGTCTCCCGCCGCCGGACGCCCCCTCACTACTTAAGAGTAACGCTCAACTGTAATACTTGGAGAAATCCATCATAGGAGGGAAAGAGAGATACCTGTTCCTCCATCCAGTGGAGTCCCACTGGACCACAATGCAATGCAGCTACAAGGTAATTGACATTTTGAGCATCAGCCAGGTTGCAGACGTACCGCAGTTTTCACAGCGGGGAGAAACAATACGTTTATTTGCTCACAAGAAAAACCTTCGGAGGCTGAAAACTCTTGTCGAAAGACATTTTAGGGAGTGAGGGTGGGAAATGAGAGCGCCGACGACAAACTGATGATACGTAAAGTGTGGACCAATAAAAGAGACGGGGATTTTAAGATTTGCTCTAGACTCAAAGTTGGGCGAGGCTTCTGATTAAGATTCCGTCGGACTCTTCTCCGGTGATAAAGTCCCGTCATAAAGTCAGTTTGAGATACGGTAGTGGCTTAACAATGCAGAGAAGAGGCTAGAATGAGTCGTGCAGAGGATGGAGGTAATAAGATTTCCATTATTCCCGGCGATCCTTGATACAGCTCATTCCAGTTATGAGGATATCCGGATGAAGGCCAGAATGGACGCCTCCACGCTATTGAAAGGACTTATTCAGCCATTTTCATGCTAACTGAGGCGTATAAAGCTACAGAAACCGACCAGGAAAGGCAACAATTGATTAAGTTTCAAGGTTTTATGCGGAATTGATGCCAAAAAAGTTTCATTAATAACAATATTTTCACAAAAGTTCAAGTCTAGAGTACATGCCTTTTAAATATAATAAACTAGACCTATGGGGGTACATCAGAAAAGACCCCAATCATCTACGCTGTTTAAGTTTGAGCCACAAAAAGAAATAAAAAAGCTAAAATATGAACTATTCCAGTAAAATATGACGGTTGAGGAATGATGGCCTGGAAGATAAAGCTCCCCCTAGTGCCCCGAATATACAACTGACCTTTCCCAAAGTCAATCCAGTTCTTCCTCACACTAAGTTCTAAGAAGATATAAAACATGAAGATGATCCATGAAATCCTTTTTGGGATTGTTATTTCTGGGGATTTTTATGGGAAGTTATTTCTGAAAAACAGTGTTTTTTGTAGAAAAACTCCCCCTAGTGAGTTAAATATGAACTATTAAAGTGAAATAAAATAAATACAATACAGATCTCTTCGAGTCGATTCAAATGTTTTGAGTAAATCTGACCAATAGTTTAGAACATATGTCCAAAAGTATTTATGGTAAAAAACAAAAAAAGGTCCCTCTAGTGAGTAAAATATGAACTTTTAGAGGGAACCACCATGTATGTTATTCATACCACCAAATTTAGACTAAATTGGAACAACGGTTGACTTATTATGGCCAAAAAGCTTTTGGGAGATAAGGCCCCCCCTAGTGGTGAAAATATACATCCGATATTTCCCAAAATCAATCCAGTTTTTCCTCAAACTGAAGTCTATGTGAGAATACAATTTCAAGGACAATTCATTACATTTTTTTTGAGTTATGTCTGGAAGACAATGTTTTTCTTAAAAAAGCTCCCCCTAGTGACTAGAATATGAACTCTTAGAGTGAAGAATGACATATACAACGGACTACCCTCATAGACCTTAGTTCGAGGAAGAACTGGATTGATTTTTGGGAAACGTTAAATTAGATTTCCAGCACTAGGGGGAGCTTTATCTCCAAAAGTGTTTTGGTCCATTATTTCTCAACCGTTGATCCAGTTCCGTCCATTTTCGTTGCAGATGAATCGACCCGATCAGATCTCTCTTCTTTATAACTAAAATTCATATTTTACCCACAAGGGGGAGCCTTTTCTTACGAAAAACATTGTTTTTTCAGACATAACTTCGTAACCGCCGGTCTTATGAACCCATATTTGGTGCAGATGAATCGACCTGAAGACATCTTTGGCGTTTGTATCGTATTTTACTCAATTTTTAACAATTTTATGAAAAAAACTCCGGACATAACTTCATATTTAGTTTGAGGAGTTCAATCAGTGGGGGGGATTGCTTGTACGACGCGGTGGACTGGGGACTTTGTGGGTTTTACTTGATGTCTTGATAAAACGAGCCCGATGGGAGGAACAGAAGAAGAACTCTCCCGGTTTTTCAACATTTACTGCGCTTAAATGAAAATAGCGACGAGTGCTCTGATGATTAAAATGATTCTCGACTTTCCTCTGTTTGAACACACCATTATTCAAATGAAGGAGTGCGTGGGAGCCCGGATGTGCCGGTACAGCTGACTCTCACGCCTTCCACCGGTCCAATAGCCGCTGATATCAATCTGAGGCGTGAGGGCGAGAGACGTAGGAGAGGAGCTGTATGAAAGGAATATTACCACGGCTTGAGGCCAATGTGGGATTAGGGATCGACTCAACGCTGTTTGGGGGTGTCTGTCTGTAAAGCCCGTAATGGAATCTGCTTCACTCTGTCATGTGGAAGCGGCAGCTGAAGAATTTCATTAGTCTGTCAAACAGCCGGGAGTTGGAGTGTGCTCTTCGCTAAAATGAACATCTGCAGGAGGATAAACAGAATATTGGAAGCTTCGCTCCGTTGCTGCTACTGGATGTGGAAAAAAAGAAGAAAAAAAAAGACGAGATTTACCGAAACATGAGCGACGGAGAAAATTCCTGATGCAAACAGAACTTTGCATCCACTTCTTCGCTCTGGAGCGAGATGGCAAATTAAATACTCTCGTCTTTTTGGGATGCGTTAAAGATTTATGACGTGGGTTTTGACGTAGAGGAACCGCAAATGTTTTATGGAGCTTATTTTTAATCTCTTCTAATGGAACTATTGATTGATTGATGTCTGATGCTTTACTACTTTCTTTTCAGTGTTTCATTCGTTTTTAATTGTTTTTTTTTTAGCTTGGATTATTGTTTATAAACAGGGCATCGTTCACGGCTGAAGTTTTTATTGTCTCATTATTTAAATGTATTATTTTATGTAAAGGAGACTCCGGTATCCGTGGAGGTCCCTGTCTAAATAAAGGTTATTATTGATGATAGTAATATTACTAAAAATAAAGTGAATCATTTCAGGAAAAAAGAGCAAATAAAACACACCAGTTGCTATTTTATAATTTTTTTTAAAAAGTCAGGAATTTCCTAAAAATTACAAAGTAATATCAGTTAATTTAAGTAAACTTTTTTTTTTTTATCCCTTTAATGTTTTTTCTCAACCGTTTCCCGTTTATAATGTAACCCAGAGGCAGCGTTTATGCTAAACAGTAAGGGTCCGAGGGTGGAGCCCTGGGGGACACCACAACTCAAAGAATGTTTTTGGGCTTATTAAAGCATGTGAAGACTTCATACAACCTAAATAGTCTAATTAGTGTCAAGTGGTTTTCCATAAACAACTTTACCAAAGGGTTGAACTAATCTTATTAAAATTAACTGTTTTCCGTGAAATGCTTTAATTTAAAGGGTCTAAAGTGTTAAATGAATAAAAGGCCCAATTAATTAAAAAAATGCAAGTTCATTATTCCTTAGATCTGCTGTAGATTCTCTAGATTTCTTCCAGGTCATGGTAATCAAGAGGTATGACACCCAGTGGGTCGTCCTTTTGCAGAACTAACCTTGATCCTTTGGGTTCTGAGTGTGACCCAAGCCCCTCCCACCCACACGTCCGGGCCGGCAGGCGGAGCCGTCACTCATCTGCCTCACCTCTCTTGCCGCTTCCCTAACTGGGATTCCTGCCTCCGACCATGAGAGGAAAAACCGGCGTCCACCTGACTCCATCAGGGGAAACTCTTTATCCGTCTTTGTTCTGAAAGAGGCGACGTGCTTCGGCGGTTAGAACGCGAGCTTCCTGCTTTATGGGATTTTAATTGAGCTAGTTAAGCCTCCCGCCGAGGAAGCCGGCTATTAGGCACTTAGAGATTCGCACAATCGTGTTAACTGGAGTTCAGTAGTCACCCGTGAGGCAGACGGCGAGGGGAGGGGGGGGATTTGGTTAGGCGAGGGCGAGTGTTTTCATTGACCTTTCTACGCAGCATCTGCGGAGTTCATCGGCGAATGTTATCATCGTCGGACAAAGCTCTCACCTTCACACGCCGCAGAGGCCGTGTCAGGCGTTTTACGCGCGCGTGTGTGGGCTGTAACTGTTTATCTCTGCATTTCTATTCATCTATACATAATATATATATTTATATTGTCAAGTTTTTGTGTGCAGGTCAGCAATCTGGGCTTGTTTGCAGATGCGTCATGGTGCCGCCTGTGACGCCGCTGCATGCACACATACAGGATGAACATAATGGAAGCGTGTCTGTGACGGTTTTTTTGTATACGAGGACGCGTTGGTGTGTGGGCGCACATACCAATGTTCCCGCAGTGTTTACAGCCGCTTTGTTTGCAAAAGGTTAGAGGATGCACACTGGAGAATAAAAAAAAAATGTTCAAAAATTCAATGAATAAAAGATGTTTGTAGCTTGGAATTAGTAAAAAAAAATGTGGTGATAAATGAAAATGTGTCTAGTTTTTGAAATAAGATGTGATTTTTAGACAAGAAGATCTTGAAATCAGCGGAAATCCTTTTTTAAAATTTTAAATATATCTTATTTGCAAAAACCAGATAAATACCATTTTGGAGAAAAACAAAAAATGAACTGAGAATTGTAATTAATGCTTTGATTAAAGTCGTCACATTGCTCATTTCAATAGTGAGTCATTAACTGTTGAGTTAATCTGTTTTTGCAAAAAAACAAAAACAAAAATTATTTATCTAATTTTGCCCCCCTAAAAAAGGTTATATGAAAAAAAAAATTATAATTTCCAATTAAGTTGAATATTTTTAAGATCTCTCTCTTTTGTTGTGTAATTTCTACTCAGTCAAAGCCAAACAACTTCAGGTTGATTTAATATTGCCTGCCGTAAACAATAAAAAAAGAAAAAAAAAAAGTGTTAGAATGATTTAATGGTTTGCTGAAAATTTATAAAAATGGATTTATCTGCTTTTGCAAATGAACTTTTCATTTATACCCTTGAAAAGGTCGGGGATATTACGGAATTGTCACGGCCGCTGCTGCGATAACTCAAAGACTGTTTCGTGGATCATTTTCAAACCGTTGTGAAGTTGGGAGTTGCTTTTATCTGCCACTAGGGGGAGTTTTATCTCCAAAATCACTTTTTAAGGCCATAATTTCTCTATCGTGGGTCGCATCTACTCCGAACTTCACGCGTAAGAATCAATACAAAAAGATTTATCTTGTGTACCTCCTTCGGAGGTGCGTGAATCTCAGTAGGATGCCTCTAAGCACCTCCTCTTTTGCTTGATATGACAACTGGGAGAAGACGTGGAGATGACCCAGAACTTGCCGGAGGGATTACCGGGATGAGAATACCCTGGGATGAGCTGCAATATAGTGAGGAATCTGGAAGAACTCGGCCCGGGCTGAAGCCTTAATGACCAGAACCCGGATTAAGATGCAGTACAGAGTTTTTGTATGTGGGTGTACAGCCTGACTAATACAGGTAATCTGACCAGACTCGACCCAAACTGCCCATGGGGGTTAGTGGAACCTGATCAGCTATTTTGTGCGTGGATATGATGGTTTCCAGGTGACGTGTTGAGCTTGGCAGTGACGCCCCTCCGCCCTTCTAGTTTCTCCACCTCTGCAGCACCACCCGGTACATACTGTACACCTAACGCAGGCTGAAACACGATGGCCTCTAAATCTGAGATTGATGCTATCGTAGCCGCTGGGTTGCTTTGTGAGCCAGTTAATGGGGTTAGAAAGCGAACGTGGCCCAGATAATACACCTGGCCCACGCTCACACCCCCTCTTACCATTTTATGCCCCCGGAGATAAAGGACGGGGTTATTACTTCACTTTTTTCTCCGAGATGATTTTATTTAGCCCCGCCACATGTTTGCCGGCAGCGCCGAAGGCTACGCCGTAAAGGTTTGATATATATTTATATATTTTACGAGAGAGAGAGGAGCCCTTCGTCGCTGCTGATGAGTCAGCGGGTTCGGCTTTTACACCTGAGCCATCAAGGAGTACTGATGCAGGCTCCACTGTTTTTATATTCAATGTTGACCCTCAGGAAGTTGCCTGGTGACACTTTACCCAGAAAGAGCAGCACCAGAGTGACGCCAGCCCGTCTGCACTGCAGGAAGGCGGAGGAAAAGGGGGGACACGCACCAATGTAATCAATCCAGGACGTAGATGTAGCCCTGTCATCCCTTAATATCAGTTCCTGTTCATTTGGCAGGAATTCTTGCTCCGCAGCATACCAACTTAATTACCGGCGTTTGCGGGGGGAAATTAAGCTCTTGCCGGTATCATTTAGATAAATTCCGCTCAAAAACACAAAGCGGTGTTGTTGTTCCGATGATTAGAATTAATCTCCTCAATGTGGAGCTTAAATTGCATTCTAGAGATGCTACCTGGAGCAGAAATGGAAAAAAAAAGAAAAAGGATGAATGCGGGGGAAAAATAAACTAAAACACAGCACCCTCCCCTCCCCGCTCCTCCACTCCCTCCACCCTGAAAATCACCCTATTCTCACAGTTACAGTGGAAATACTGAGACTCGTGCGGCGTTACACCTGAGGGGGCTGACTGGATGCATAAATCTGCTGTTAGCTCAGCACTCAGACGCAGGACAAATAAATACAGAACGGCGTATCCAGGTTGTCCGTCCACGAGACACCGACGCTTCTAATCGCTGCTGCTTCTCACCACCGCCCGTCTGCTTCACCTCTACTCTCATCATCTCATAACGTTTCACCACGTGTCGGTTGTTAGCAGTCTGTTCGGGGCTGGATGTCAGGTTTTGCAGGATTCGTAGTCGGGCACGACTTCAGGCAGACGTGGCCGTGGGTTCGGGTCTGTCTCCTGTTACGCCGCTAAGAAGTGGGCACAGCGCCTAATGGAGGTGGGAGATAAAAGTCCCTCTTTTCTGTGAGGAGTAAATAATGACCTGCTATCAAATCTCCTCCAGCGTAAATATAGGTGAAATGGACCTTAATGGCTCTGTGAACTATCTGTGCTAGTTTTGCTGCTATGCAAGGAGGGCAGAGTGAAAATGGTGGCGAATTTGGAAAATAATTTTCATGTCTCTGGAGGTGCTGCATCACAGCAGGGAGAGGTTTCGGAACAGAACCCGCTGGAACTTCTTTTCTGGCAGCGTTAAAACCCGGTGGTTTCTGATGGAGTGTGATGCTAATGTGAAAACCAGTTCCAACCCCACCGACAGTCTGGGTATCGAAAGATCGGAAGGTATAACCGGTTCGACGTAGGGTCCTTGAGCAAGACCCTCGTGTAAGACTGTATGTCATCACATGAGTAATGCAGAAAAAACATAATCCTTATTATCGTTATATTATTATTTGATTAGAATATCAGAATGGAATTTTCTCGATGTTTTGCGTTAAGCCGATAAATCGCAAAACTATTTTGTGGATAATTTTCCCATTTCATAGATACATACTAATGCGAGGAAGAACCGGATTGGATTTGGGAAAGGTCAGTTACATATCACAGTTTTTGGCCCATAATTTATCAACGGTTTGTCACATTTCACTCAATATAGGTGTTTATTTTCGCAAAAAAACTTTCTTTGGCCGTTATTTCCCAAACATGCGTCCGATTATGTTTCGCAGATATATCTATGTTCGCGTGTATGTATGTTTTTTCTTTTCACATTACTAGTACCTCTATAATAACAATAATATCTTTCATTTCTGGGCTCCTTTCAGGAAACTCAAGGTCACCGTACAGATCCAGCAAACTATTATTTTCCAGTTTTCGCATGAACGCATGAATGCTACATAACATTTTGGCATATCCTTTTTTTTTTTGTTGAAAAAACAAATATAATAAGCAGTTGTTCACCTGGTAAAAACATGTCATCAAGCCCCCCCCTCTCCTTCTGCCCGCCTTTCCTTCAGATATCCCATAATAGATGCACAAAATAACCTCACAGATGAAACAGACAGAGCCCATTAATGAAGGCTCGTAAATCAAGACACGCCACTTTCCCTGGAGTTATAGAGCACGGCCCATTTTAAATAACATAATTTGTTTTGGTTACTCTACTCCAGCCCTATTATGCAAAGCAGGGGCGCTCTCTTTCTATAATGTATCCCCCTTTGAATTATTTATTCTGCCAAGTAGCCCCTGATCAGCCCAAAACATTTTTTGGTGAGAAAGAAAAGCCTTCATAAAGACATAAAATAAAGCGCCGCGCCATCGCCGTCTGATTCATTAAACCTCAAACTCGTTACTGATAAATATTAACGTGCTGGATTTCAACTGTTTACGACCCATTACCAGATTTATGACGCCCCGACTTTTTGTCGTCATGTAATAAGAATTACGTAACATTTTAGCTGCAATCTAACGGAGTAATTGATGGAATTTTGCTGACTATTCTATTTTTTATTTTTTTATTTTATTACTTAGGTTTTATGGGGGTTTTCAGCTGAATTGATTTTTTATCTTCGTCATACAATATCAAACTTCCTGCTCAAAGTGAAAGACAAAACTGTATATCCAACTATCCATCCATCCACCCGGGGTTGGGTCCTGGTGGCAACAGGCCAGGTCAAGGTATTCCAGAAGTCCCTCCCCCCGGGATCACACTCCAGCTCATCCTGGGGAATCCTTCCAGCAAATTCTGGGTCTAGCCCGGGATCTCCTCCTAGTTTGACCTGTTTGGAATATATATGAGGTTCCTTGGAGGCATTTTATTATAAACCCCTTGCACTTACTGAAATTAATACTTGTAGGTCTTACCTGTCCATAGACACCAAAGTTGTGCAAATACACTTCATGGTCGTGGACCTATTTTAGTATCATTAAGAATAGAACCGGTTCTGATGACTCCAATGCAAACAACATCAAATGGCTCATTTCGACGTGAAGGAGCGGCGGCACCTCTCTGAGCTCCCTCCTGGATTTCAGAGTTGTCTCTAACTCGGAGACCTTTTACCTTACAAAGGAACCTCATTACATTCCACTAAGGCAGGAAAGGCTGGATAGGTCAGGATCCAATCTGGACCTGCTGCGACCTTGATATCAGAGCCAGGCCCAGTCCAATATACAACCAGTTACAGTAAACCAGCCTGGAGGCAATAACGTATGAGTTTACAGTGTTTGAAATGTTCAGTCGTCAGATCCTGTTGTCAACCTTCAGTGTGACATTTGGGCCTGACATCTGCGACCGTCTGCTGCCCAAGAGAGACAGACGGCTGAATCGACAGCTTCACCTCAACCTCATTCACAAAGATCTGTAGGTTCAGATCTCATTCCAGCATAGCTCTCCATTCAGGATCTAGACGGCGCCTTTCCTGGCCTTTTTCAACACATATGTCGCGGCTTATAAATATTTGAAGTCTGTGTGTTTGTTTCGGTACAATAACAAGCGACAGTTAGCCTTCCTCACGGGATTTGCTGGGCCGACTGCCTCCGTAGCTCAAGTGGCTGTAGACCAGTTGTTCAGTGTGCTCTCTAGGACATATACACATTTATGCTTCTTCATGAATGTCAAAATATTCAGTGAAAAGCACTGGATCAAATCTGTGGGAGTGTATTTTTCCTGCTGGTTTACAGGTTTGTTTCCAGCGGGAACTACAAGCTGTCTGGAGTTCTCCTTTAGGTTCCATTTTTTAAACCGATAGGTTGAGGAGAGGTATAAACCATTCTTGGCTGTATTTATTGCCCGACAAACAGTTAAACAGAATACTATAGCATTTATAAAGTTATTTTCACTTCTCGTTTTTGTAATTACACAGTTATATGTGGTTTTGTTCATCCACTTAAGGCCAAAAATAACACTTTTTCACATAAACAAAACAACAAAATTATGAGCTGAGATACACATGAGCTGTTCCAGCACCACGGACAGCTCCTTGTGGTTAGGTGGAGCTGTTAGCTGCTTATCGGTGCAGCGCTGTCCGTGGTGCTGAAACGGAGTGCAGGAAACTGATAGTCAGAGCAGGCCACTCATCGCTGCGTGTCCTTCAAATTTCTATTAGGAGAGACAGGAAATGATGTAAACACGAATGATTCACTACAAAAGATGATATGTAATAAACATTTTTTGGTGCTCAGACTCTTCAGGGAGATCGGGAATGACGAGTATCTGCCCTGAACAGCAGCAGGCACATCCCATTTTGGAGATTGGATAACGGTGGCGGTGGCCGATGACCCTGCGGAAATTGAATTAATGAGATTGAAGGATCTGTGAGGACTGGATGGAGATTAATTACTGAGCACGTGTGAAAGAGGAGCCTGATAGAGATAGTCTTCACGACTGGACTTGTTACAATTGGTCTCTTGCAGTGATCTCTTAAAGAAACAAACTTTCAGAAAGAGGCTTTACGTGAGAATTTCAGTAGCTAGGACAGGATAAATTACTTATTTTACCCTGACACTGGTAGTAGGGCCCATTGAGAATGCTCCGCCCCCTCTGTGCTGACAATATAACTCCGCCTCTAATTGACATGTGAAGTATTTGCCATTAAAGATGAATAAAGGTTCAGTTGGTCACCGTTAAGGGTGTTCTTTCCAAAGAAGGGTGGTTTTTGTAGTTAAATGCACCTCTGTTGCTACTCCACGAACTTTAGAGAAAGCCTCTTTCCCGCCATTAGTCGAAAATACCTGCAGACTCGGACATGACCTCATATCCTGGCGTAAGTAAATATTTATCCCTAAATAACACGTTTTCATGACTGGATATAAGATTTGTTTGTCATTGTAAACACATTGAAGCTTGTGATTCATGTGTTCATTTGAATTCAATGCACATCTATCAAATCCATTATTGAGATGGATATAAAACCCATTTCAACATCTTACGCAGATAAAGGTTTTTGTGCACATTTTTGCAGAGATCGTTCCGTCTTTCCTCTGAAGCACAAGCCTGGAGAATCACCTCCGTTAATGCTCGCAGTACGTCTGTAGCATTTTTAGCAAGTTTATTATTGGAGCAGATGTTCCGAGTCGAGCGCATCACGCAGACGGTAATCGCAGTGACTCTCTGTGAAAGCAGCTTTATTGGTGCTTTAGCCAAGTGCAGGAAAAATAGTCAGCTGAAGCACAATCCTGCAAATACCCCAAAGCTCAAAGTTCAGCAAGACTCTGGTGATCAACAAGAGGAGTCACTCCTCCAGCATGCATCCAGGTGTCGGAATTCAACTCTCAACCTACTGAAGGCAACCCTGGCACAACAAAAACTCAGACAAGTCACGCTGACCTCAGCAGAATATTGATTTTAAAAGTAAAGGCCAATTTGTGATTAACATTTCCTGAGACTTTATCCTTCTCTCAGCTTTGCTTTTTAAATTCTGCATCTAATGAAGGCATTAATGTCCCTCCTTTGTAATAAAAATACATGTTTATACAAGGCATTCCTTTGAAGTTTGACATGTAAAATATAAACGAGGCATCAATAGTATAAAATGTGCGTATTTGAAAGTAGTGAGAAATTAAATAGAAAGAAGTAGTTTTGCATTTTGCGGCTCGGATTCATGGTTATTACGCAGAAGTGTATCACGTTAGGAGTCATGAGTTAAACATATAACTTGTGCTACAAGTTAACTTAAGGGTTAACTTAAGTTAAATTTCAACATTATTATATGGTAATTACCAATTTTAATCTAATTTGGAAGGTATTAAGCAGATAGTAGCCTAAAATAATGTAAAAACATGAACCTATATTTTCTCATTAAAATCATCTTATTATAATATTAATATCCCCATATTACTACTTTTGAATCCAAGTATATACAAATATATATATATATATATATTATTACCCTTAGTTTTTAGTTTTTGGACATTGTTCCCTCTTACATAAATTCCTGTGAAATATTACCCATATATTCCATTATTATCATCAAGTTATTACTTAGATAATTACATAGTATTACATATGTATTACCCCTTTATTACTGCACTATTATTACACTTTTACAATCTTATTACTGTGCTGTAACAACCAAACTTTTATTTAGTTATTACTTTGGTAATTACATGGTATTACATAATTATTACATCTTTATCACACTTTTACCATCTTATTACTCAGCTGTGATTATCAAATGCTACCAGTAGTCTCTATAGCCAGGGTTAATGCCTCCTCCTCGGTGCCCCCCCCCCTTGACCTGTGGTGTCCCCCAGGGCTCCATTATAGGCTCCTTACTCTTTAGCACCTACATGCTCCCATTGGTCATATTATAAACAGGTTCAGTCACATTTTTCAATTAGAAATAGTGACTCAAAATCTGCTCATCTCAATCTAATCTAATAATAATTATAATAATTATAATGAATAATAATGGTGGCAGGAGAGGTGGGATTCGAATAACAATTGCCTAGGCTCATTAAGCAGACAGAAAAAGTGGAGAAAGATTTGAACATAGGGAAACTAAAGCGTCAAGGTGGCATTAGGAAGCAGAGAACATTTCAACCATGAAAACAAACTACTGATTTCTAATTCTGAGCAGAAAGAGGATCAGAGATTTCGGGGAGCTCAGCGCCTAATGAGAGACCTGCATGCATACAGCGTCTTCAACCGTCCTCAAGCCTCCAGCTAAACCACCAACTTCACTGGATGACTATTAAACATTAACGCTTTTCAACACATCACACATTAATTTACCTTAATGATACCTTAAAGAAGTACTAGACAAATGGCATGTGGAAAACCTAGAATAAATTAGACTCACTATGTTACTGTGGAATTATATGCTTCTAGATGAAAGCAGGTTACATCTTTGTTATAATTTACACACATTATTCGTGCCTCAGCTTCAGTCGCAGACGGTCGTTCGTTCGGTCTCGCAAACCTGCAGTTGAAAGTGACATAATTCAAATTTTGTAATCAAATCGGATCTTTTTTGCCTTGACTGGTCACATTCATCTCTGAATGCTGATATCAGTGTGAACAGATCTGCAACAGGAGCCCAGCTTGTCAGCCAGCGTACGGGTGAACAGCAGGAAATGTCACCTGAATGTCAGTTCAGTATCAGAGTCGTAAACCAAGATATGAAAGTATTCCATTTTTGTAATTTTTTATTACGGCGTTTTAGTACAGCAGTGGTCCATCCGCTTTTACCGCCTGAGGGCAAGAAGTTTCTAACAGGAATATATGTGAATATATATATATGTGTGTATATATATATATATATAAAAGATAAATCCCCTTTTGTAGATTCATATGAGCTAGTTTGGACGTATTTGGACATTTGGAAGTAACGTTCAAAAACACTGTTATTCTGGAATAAAAAAAACTGTCATCGGTCGCGATGACAGTTGCGCCGTTCCAATTTTGACAACCGTCACGTGAGACCGTCACGAAGCGAACTGGTTCACGCAGTCCGCCCAGGTGACTCGATGTCGAGGGGCCGCAACAAGCTGCAGGTGATTTTCTTGGAGGTGAAGCGTTTCTTCATCTTCTTTCTACTACTTTGTCTTAACGTCATACTTTGATGCCTTTTATCTCTCTGTATCTTTGAAATGCCTGAATGGTGGAAGGCATTTGCCTCCAACCTTAAAAAAAATTGCCCCCTCTATGGAAGAAGACCCACTTCTGGAGAACAGGATTATACCCGTACATTTTAAAACACTTAACTTTTAAAGGGCTGACATCACTATTGGCTGCTTCCCGTCTCTCATTCCCACTGATGGTAATGCAAAAGTGAGTCGACACCCGGAGTGGGGCGGGGTGATACGCGGGGAAATGTATGCATGATGTTTTTCGTAGATTACAACACATCTCCGGGGACCAAACCCGCGGCGTGTGGAGCTCTCGATAGTGCAGCCGTTGTGATTTGAAGTCGGATTAGCCTGATTAGCATGCAGGCGCACCGTGTGTCAGGCGGTACCAGAGGAGATACGAGCACCTGTCCGTGCAGGAATGGGATCAGCACCGGCATCAAAGAGGAGATAAGGTGGAGGAACATGCTGATAAGATTCCTTCTAACACGGAGAATCTGATTGGCTGGGTGATGTGTCCGCTCTTATCGAGGGGGGGGGGGGGGGGGGGGGGGGGGGCTATCCTGTGTGAGCACATTTTGTGCATTTGTATCTAAATTCTCAGATGTGAGGAGAAGCTAATTTATTCCTACTGCCCTGTGGAAGACTTCTTTTACTTTCTTTCTAAACCTGCCTGAGAGAAAAAGGTGGTGATTGATCGCCGGCAGCTGTCAGACGTCTGGACTAAGAAGCCAATGTCAGAATGTGATGCTGAAGTTGTACATTATCTGAGAGCTGGGGACCTGATCATGTATTTGAGATGCAGGTCAGAACAGCATCTAAAGATTCTCCAGGTATGAATCTAAAATAATCGCTGTGGTTCGGTAAGTGTAACTGTAAATAACAATACAAATACCATTTCTGTAGAATTCTGTTAAATGCCGAGAACTGGAAATGACCTAGAAACCCAATTATTGTCAAGAAGCAGCTGATAACATCCTCTTTACGAAAGAGGTTAAAGTTCAATTGCATATTTCCGCCACTAGGGGAGCTCTATCGCAAAAATCCCAGTTTTGGGCCATAACTTCTTAACTGTTGGTCTAACTTTAAATTCGTGCATATGAATCAAATCGAGAAGATTTACCTTCAATTCATAATTCTTACTCTAGTTGTTCATATTTTACTCACTAGGGGACACTAGGGACACAACTTCCTAACTTTTGGTCAGATTTAGTCCAAATGTACCTCGTATGAACCGCCTCAAGGAGATCTCACTTGTATTTGTCATATTTTACTGTAGTTGTTCATCTTTCACTCACTAGGGGGAACTCTTTGCAAAGACTGTCCCAAACATAAATCTGATTATGTCCAAATTGGATCATCTTGTATATATATATATATATATAATTTCATTATAATAGTTCATATTTTACTCACTAGGGTGGGCTTTTTGTGGAAAACTGTTCAATCTAAATCTAATTGGATCTAAATTTAGCACAAATTAATTGACCCCAGGAAATCTGTCTTGTTTTATTCCTGATATCAGAAAAACTAGCTAACTGTGTTTATCTTCATCATTGAGTAACTATGGGATCTGATCCTAGAGGCAGACTGATGATGTCATAGAAATAGTGAGTTTGAGTCAAAATGGACTGTTTGTGATTATTAATGAGTAGCATTTTATTTGAGGAGTTCAATCAGTTCAACGCAGGGGATTGGGGGCTTTTCGGATATAAAACCCTTGCTGTCGGCGACGACACCGTAGGTCTAGTTAAGAGTCACACCATAGAAATGTTGTCATTTTGCCATGAAACATTCTAGATGTAGAATTTCTGTAAAATTCAATTTAATGCTGAGTATTGGAATCTAGCCGGAAACCCAACTAATGATGCAACAGTCGTTGGGCAACAGACGGAAGGAATGCAGAGATCGCATTTCGTCCATGGTTACGCAAAACCACGAGGTCTCGGTGGAAAGCTTCAGCCATCTGCGATTGAGGACCCCAACATTCTGCTGCCGTCCTTTGAACGCCGCTTTCAATCCTGCAGGATAATTGCAATTCCAAAATCTCTCAACGGTTTCACGAGTCGGGTCGTCTTGTTTTCCCTTCTGGGTCGGCTGTTTTTGCCCGTCCTAAATAAAAAGTATGATCCTTCATTGATCAAAACACAATAATTATTCATAGTTATTACATTTTAATAATCTTTTTCTTATTCTTTGCTGTGTCTTAGAGGCTGGGGGATTTCTTCACCGTCTTTTGAAAAGCCCCCTCTAGAGCCGGGGTTCTGTTTATCCATTCAGGCCACTGTACTTTCATCAGGCATGAGAGGTTGGCCTCGTTGGAAGAGGATTTGCTCCCGCTGTAGATATAAAGGGGCTTTTTTCTGAGTGAATCTTAAAAAACATATTATATTTTTTGGCTGAATATACACAAAACTGATTTCCGAACCGGATCAGTTGGGACTCGGGTAAACAAAAACAATCAGTGGTGCTGTCAGCCAACGGGATACGAACCCATGTTGATCTGCTGTGGGAATCCCGAAAGAGAGCAGGCGCAAGACGTGGAAGAAGAAGATACACGAAAAAAACCCAACATAGTTCATAAATGCATATTATTATTTATTCAAAACTATAACCCCTAAACCTTTAACTGTGGCGTTTATTTATTTATCTTCTACTTAAATGACATCTAAACAGATATTTGAATGAAACACTGCCTGCACCCCGTGGGAAAAGCGCCTTTCAAGTGATTCCCTTTTTGCTACGGAGCCAGTGGACCAGTACTGAGCCAGGACACTGGGCAGATATTGCCAATTTCTACAAAGTCTAATATTGATCTATGGGACAGCTCCCCCCATTCCCACCTCACCTCCATCGGATGGTTGACAGAGGAGAGGAAATATGTTGTGGGAGAGAAAGATGACGTGACAAAAGTTTTGTGCTGAAGTCTGGTCCACGGTGTTGAAAGCACTTAAGCAGAAATGATCCAATCCAACATTTTAATGAAGCTCTTGTCATGCCCATCCAAGTTAATAAGCCCCACCATGGTGAATAGTTTAGAGCGGGAACACTCGCCTCTTCTGGGGATCTCAGAAACAGCCATAAGTTCTCATTTCAGCCATCTTGCCAGTCTTCCTCTGAGTGATTCAGCCTTTTTTCTTTTTTTTCTTGGGGATGGATTTATCAAGTGACTCAGGAGGGCTGCGAGGAGGGAGGTCGGGGGAAGAGTACAGATCAAGTGGTTTTACTCTAATGAGGCCCGTCACCGGCGTTCTGCCTGTAAACAAATAGAGCTGACAGATGACACAGTGACCGCACTCGTCTCCGTCTCCCCGGCAAACCACCTGTCGTCAACAGCTTGGACTCCAGGAAACGTATTGGTCTTTTCGAGAAAAGATACCACCGATTGTCCTCTTTCACTCCATTAGTCTGTCTGTCATCCTCTCCTCCTCCTCCTCCTCCTCCTCCTCGTCTCCAAAACACAGACTTTCACTTTTTTTTTTGGGGCGTCATGGAAAGTCATTAGTCATTATTTTCTCCACTGTCTCTCTTTCCACATGCATGCTGTCACTTGCCAGCTCTCTGCTGCTTGAGAAATTATGAATTATGCTGGAGTCTGACTCTCTACAGGGGCCGCCACTCGGAAGCTCCAACCGAAGAGCTGCAGCTTTGTTTATCGCTTAACTTAAAAGTGGCTTTTTTTTCTCCTCCATCCAGGCACATTAATCACAATTTAAACTATTTTGGTCAACAAATCGGGCTGCGAGGCAACAACAAAGATTTAAACCAACTCATTTGTAGCAGTGTTTCACAACTGATCAGCCGTGTCTGGTGCAAAAAGACGGATGAAGCCCGCTCGTCTGGTGGTTTGATTATTTAACCGAAAAGTCCGTGATTTTCTAGAACCGTCGCCGCTGATCTATCATTCTAACGCCACAACTCAAAAACCTTTTCAAGGATCATTTTCAAATCTTGTTCCATCATAAACCCTAGAGGGAGAATGAACTTGATTCATTTTGGGGAAAGATTAGTTGCATACTTTTGCCACTAGGGGGAGATTTATCTCCAAAATTTTTCGGGCCATAATTTCTCCAGCGTTGGTCTGATTAAATCCAAATTTGGTGCATATGAATTACCTCCAGGAGATTTTCGTATTTTCCTCTAATATTTAATATTTTATTCAGCCGAGGGAGCTTTTTGATAAAATAAACACTGTTTTTTGGACATAGCTTCTTAACCTATGGTCCGATACGGTCCAAATTTACCCCATATGATCCGTCTTGAATAGTTTAACTTTTATTTGTTATATTTTAATTTAAATTTCACTCTCAAGGGTATTTTTTTTGTGCAGAAGATAAACAATTACACTCTAATAGTTCATGTTTTACTAATTAAGGGGATCCTTTTGTAGAAAAAAAAAAAATGTAGCTCCTCTGAATCGGCACAAGTAAATTTGTCTTGTTTTATTCCTGAGCTCAGAAAAAACTAATTACCTGTATTGATCTAAATGAATGTGTGAATATGGGATCTGACCCTAGAACAGACTGCTGACTTCATAGAAATAGTTAGGTTGAGTCAACATGGACTGTTTTTGAAATTATTAATGAGTCACATTTAATCTGAGGAGTTCAATCAGGGGGATTACTTGTACAACGCAGGAGATTGGAGGCTTTTCAGGGACAGACCCTTGCTGTTGGGGATGACAGTGCTGATCTAGTCTATACCCAGCACACTGCAGACCACCTGCTACTTGATGTATTCCAATTGTAATTTTACCGCAGACAACTGCATGGTTTCTCTTACTGCCATTCTTTTGGGTTTAATTGATATTCAACCCGAAGCTCGCTCGACGCTTCTCAAGCTGTGTCGCCACAGGAAGTAAGTGTGTGACTATAGTAAGTGTATGTCAGATTAGAGTCTTTCTATAAGAGGGGGCAAGTCTCCGGGGCTGCAGCTATCTCCGTTATAAACCGCGAAAAGAATAGTTATGAATATTAGATCCATTTATTCAAAGAGACACTCCTAAGTTTTACAAACTGCACCTTTATCTTGCATTTGTTTTAATTAATTTTCCCTCGTAAGCCGGCTCGAAGCTTGACCGGCTGAGCGGCCGCAGTTAGGGACCGCGTGACATTTATAAGTGCGCGTCGGATTAGAGGGGTTCTCATAAGAGTGAAAAGAGCCGGAGAGGGAGGGGAGTTGTTTGTGTTTTGGTCTTTTCCGGCCCCCCAGCACGTCGCGCATCCCTCGCCTTTAATCCAGCTGTTGCGTCAAGGCCTGTCGGTTGCAAAAATGGTCTCAGAGGCAGTGACAAAACGTTTGTGACAGGACCCTAAGCCGATGACTCAGATTAAAATTGGGTGCTGTATTCCCATTTGAAGATATATGACAGGGTGACAAACGTCTCCAACTGGGGGATTCCGGCGTGTTGCCTGAGAGGATTTACAAATTGACAGTTCCTTTTCTTTCCCTCCCTTCTTCTTTAATCCAATTATTGGATCCAATAATCCAATCATTTTTAAGAGCACGGTGAATCGCGTTGTGTCCACACACGCCTTTTGTGTTGCGTGATGTGCCACATTGTCCTCCTGGCACTTTCACAGCGATCCTACGCACGCTCTCTGAAGTGTATTTCAAATTATTAATGCTAATTCTGCTACAGCTGATTTAGCTTCCCCTTGTTAGCAGGCATTGAGCGCTCAGAACATGTGGCGGCGGCCCCCCCCTAGGGAGTGCGTTTCTGCCAATACCCTTAGCCGTGCTCTCAGAGCTCGACTGATTTAGGAAGTGTGTCAGCCTTTCTTAAGAACTTATGCATAACTAATCCGGTAAAACCCCATTGATCGCTGACACACGCCCGCAGACGTATCGAGGTATCGATTAAAGATTCTGTAAGGACCCTTATTTAGAATGCAGGGCCTCCACGTTTCTACTTAGCTGCGATTCTGCTCGTGTCGAAAACAAAGACCTGAATCCTGCCTGTAAACTCTTTTTGACCCGGCCTTGATGAACCCCACTGAGATTAACTGACTGGGAAGCCCATTCCAGCCCAAAACCCAAATCTGGGTTGATTGCATAAATGCGGCATGGCTCCACAAATCAGTGTCGGTCTGTCTACAGCTGAACAGTTACTGAGTATTTTGGAGGATACATTGTGTGCAGGCCCCCCAGTCGTCCCCTCGGGAAGATTTGTGATGAATATGGTAAAAAAAAATCAGCCAACGCTTTTTTGGTTTACGACCAAATAGCCGCAAGACTAAAATCATCATCTAAGCTCGACTTCATCTTTCCAGTCCGACTGCTAATTAGCCTTTATTAGCATTGTAAGCTAAGCTCCAGCATTTTGGGTAGACTGTGCCTTATAGAATACTTTCTTGTCTTTAATTTAAAACATGTTGCTTTTATTTTCTGTCATCTAGTGGGCAAAAAGGTAAAATACTGTTTTTTTTCTTATTATCCCTTAAATGTCCCATGAAAGGGAATAAGAATAAGGACAATTAATCTTTACATATTTCATTCTGGCCATTTATTCATTTAATATCTTATACACCGTACATTCACGGTAAAAATGTTTGAGAATGTTTTTATATGGTAAAAGAAAATCATTTCATGGAGAAATTTTGTATTTCACGGAAATTAGTCACCTTTAATTAGATTAGCTCAGCCTTTTGGGAAAAGCACCTTTACAGAAAACTATTTGACACTTATTAGACCTTTTTGGTTGTGTCAAGTTACATAATTCTGTTTATTAAGTCTTCACATGCTTTAATAAGCCAAAAGATTTTCTCAGTAGTCATCGTCAATGCCTCTTCCTCTGTGGCACCTTCGACCTGCGGTGTCCCCCAGGGCTCCGTCGTTGGTCCCTCACTCTTTAGCATATACATGCTAGTACTGGGTCGTATTATAAACAGATTCAGTCAAAATTTTCAACAAGAAATAGACTCAAAATGAGCTCAAACATGTGAGCAGGACATTAAAGATTATGAGGAAATTGGAAATTTATTGCATTATAAATAAAAGAAAACGGCTAAGATAACTTCCTGCCAAGCCTCGTTCAGTCCATCATTTATTATCATCGTTATATGTTGGGTTTAATTCAATGACTTCAGGGCTCGTGGCTGACACTGAGCTACCGCTAGCTTTAGCCACCCTGCTAACATTAGCTTAACCTGCTAACTTGTTCCTCGGGGTGATTAAATCTGATCGGTGCTTCTTTACTTTATCAAACACAAAATAGGACCGGGTAACCCACTAATGCAAAATACAAGTATCTTCATCATCATCATCATATCGAGGCACTGACTATGGAGGAGTAAGGCCACCTTGAATGGTATGTGGTGCCTTTGAGTGGACATGTCCCAGCTGCATGCGAAACTCCACACTACCTGTGGAAAAGTAGCCCTGCTGGTTTTCAAGGAAAATAAATAACGAGAGCAGTGATGTCATCTAATGCTGACTCATCATAATATCTATTCTTCTAAACTTGTCAGGCCACTTCTAGATCAACTCGTCTTGACTTCTTGGTGTTCATTTCAAAGCTGTATTTTTACAGGCAGTCAGTAAATTGGCCCTTCTGTCTCTCTTCCTGTTTGCTTATGACTGACTCAGAAGAAATTTTAGAGGAAATCGTAAAAACTCCAATGCAGAAATAAGACTTACACCGTCAGGAAGCAGCAGGGTATGAAATTACAAAACACCCACTAAAGGTTTCCACGACAGAACAGCCCAAACCTCAGCAGAAACTTCTCACCGGCCTTGATGACCATCAGTATATCTCTTATATTTAGGTCATGGAACAAAGTCTCTGCATAAAGTCTCTGACTGCCGCGTCTTCTCTGCTGTCTCAGGGCTGAAGGTGCGTGAGGTGATGATCAACGTTTCCCGTCAGCAGGTGGAGGATTTCCACGGCCCAGAGGACTACTGGTGTCTCTGCGTGGCCTGGAGCCACCTGGGCACCTCCAAGAGTCGCAAGGCTACTGTCCGCATCGCATGTGAGTCTGAAAACCTCTCTTTGATCAGAGCAGCTAAAGGAAATTGTGAATAATAAACTGTTTAATGAGATGTTTCTGTTTCTCGTTCTGAGTAATCTGGTCTTTGGGTTAGTCTGTATGTGATGGTAACTTTTAATTAACATTGCTGCTTTTTGGTCATATTTTTATGTCATTATTATTATATTTTTTATTGATGCTTTTATCTGCTTTTACTTTGTAGCACATTTGAGATTTGATCCAAATGTAAAGTGCGTTATAAATTAAATGTATTATTATTATTATTATTATTTCCACTATAAGAAACATATCTTAGGAAAAACATTCTGCAGATAGCATAACACAAGAAAACACACCAGAAGTCAGTTTGCGTGATGGTCGATAAGACTATTCTCTAATAATAGACTCTGATTACGGAAGTTTTACCACTGGAGGTGACTTACGGTGTATGTCAAGGTCATTATTAAGTTTATTTGTTGTTTTCACGATGTTGATTAAGGTTTTATTCTTAGTCACATGACCGCAGGACCTGGAGGTTGAGCGCAAATGAAACCAGTGTATAATATCTGCTCTATTCGATAAACCAAGCATTAAAAAAGGGGGTTTCTGGGGGTTTCTGACTTTTAAGTGTCCTCAGGAAACACTTCCATTGTGTAGTGGAAGTTCTGCAAATGCTATGTTAAATCGATGAAGATGTTTTTTTTCAAGTTGCAGTGCGACCGCCTTATTTGGTCGCTGTAGAAAAACAATTCAACAAAAAAACAAAGGTCATAAATACCAATCCAGTTAGTTTTATTTTTCTATTTTATTTATTTTTTATTCAATGACTATTTGAAGATTTAAATAGTAATGATTTATGCATCTTTTTCCGCAGCTTTCAAAGCTTTTCCCACTTTTTAGACCTGGTTTAAAGCGAAAAAGGAGGATATTGGATTTTTATTTGAGTTTTTATTTATAGTTCTTTCCATTTCAGTGGAACTTAAAGGGAACTCAAATGATTTTAATGATTTTAATTAGCTTCTTTACACTGTGAGATCTTCTCATCAAAGTCATATATTGTTCTTGAATGTGCAAACATCAAAAGAACCAGGATTCTAAGACATAATAATGATAATAATAATAATAATAATGGGACACGGATAAGAAAAGGCTCTGGTTGCTGCTTTTCTCCAAGAAAATCTCAAAGTGAAAAAAAAAGCTTTTAGTGGAAGTGAAGTAAAGAATGAGCAGCTGTCAGTCACCCAGTAAAAAAAGCTTTTGATTTCACCCTGGAGCTCCCAGAAGAATTCTAATGCTGCAGAGTTACGGGTCACCAGAACCCGATTTACCTTCTCAGTCCATGTGACTGAAGCCGCTCACAGATTGAACCCGCGGTCACACAGCGAGCTGATATTAACTTAGCAGGCAAAGAATCAGATTTATCAGAGGTGAAATAATCAATAACCCCGAAAACAAATGCTGTCCGATCAGGTTTAGACACAATCAGCTTTTCACAGCGGGTCCAAATCCAATACTGCTGACTCGGGGTTTCATAAGAAGCCTCCTCTGTTGAATTCTGTGTTTTAACTTTGGCCTGTGGAGAAGGTAAAGAGAAAACACACACTAAAGAACTACTTTCTCGTCCTTTGAAGAGTTTGAGCTCAAAGATGATGTGATGTTGAAATTTCAAAGGTGCATCCTTCCCTCAGCAAATAGGCTGACATTTGAAAGGTTAGCCGCGGTTAGCATTCACGTCGTAACCTCTGAGAGGCAGTTTTGAAAACGGGCAGAATGGGCTCCGCTGTATGCACATGAATGACCAGGATGACCACGGTAATCCTTGAGTGCTTCCTCTTTCCGGTGTCTCCTCCAAACCACCTTGTCCACAGAGAAGTAGAACATGGCCACGGGATGTCCTCTATCTATCAGCGGGTTTTGAAGGTCGTGGCGTGCAGAGTCGGCGGGCAATCTGGTGTGCTGAGGAGGATTGAGGCCGGGCCGATGATAACACCCGACACCTGACAGTCGCCTCTTATCTCTCCTCACAGACCTGAGGAAGAACTTTGAGGAGGACCCCCAGGGGAAGGAGGTGCCAATCAACGGGATGATCGTTCTGCACTGTCGCCCTCCAGAGGGAGTTCCTGTGGCGGAGGTAAGGCCAAAGATCATCGCGCCCCCCCCTCTCCGGAAAGATGAGACGCTAATACTCCCACTGAGCAAAAGTAATCACCGTGAGTGCTGTGAGTGGAAACTCTGGTCTCTCAACTCGCATCTAAGATCCCGGCGACGTCATAATCCGAACTCGTCAAGGTTTTGGGTTGAGCTTTTCTGATGAGTCAGGAAATATTTGTTGAGCCCTGGCATGTTAAACCTTTTTAACCTTGGTTGTTTAGTAGTGGGTAAGGGTCATGCCAAGGTTTTGGAATAAAGTGTTTGTCTCAAGGCGAGGGTAGTGCCTGAGAAAGAGAGGATTCAGAGCTTATATTTAAATTCAATTCAAGCAACCCCCAGAACTTCTTAGACGTATCAATAAAATCCAGACATCAGACACCCACGGAGTCTCGTCTAGACTTCCGTTCAGAGAGCTATTAGTCTTGATGTAGTGGGATTTCACACTCAGGGAAATGTCTAGTTTGAAGTGGGACCTGTTACTTTGTCTCCTGCTGGATTCTGTCGCTGGGTCCATTATCATGATCACCAGAGATGAACCTTTTAGGGGTTTGTTGGACTCTGTGTTACACAACTTCCTGTCTAAAGCCATGTGTCAAGCTCAAGGGCCACATCCGGTCCGCACAACAAATATATCTGGCCCGCAAATTACCAGTAGGAGTGAACGTGAGAGTGAATGGTGTCAGCTCAGGGATGAACTTGCTTCTTGCCCAATGTCAGCTGGGATAGGCTCCAGCCCTGAGACTCTAAACAGGATATGGCAGACTTGTCGGAACAATATCTCATATTTATAATAACTGACCCAGTGGTATACAGCATTAAAAAAAAACAAAGATACTACAAATCCCAGAATGCACTGAGATAGTTGGTGCTTCAATCAAGAGCGCCACCGCTTCTCCCTGCTCCTCTGCTGTCAGTTATCAGCGTTTATCCAGTCACTCCAGTTTTCGGAGGTGCAGCTGCTCCTGACTGCAGAAACAGATACGAGGAGCAAAAGTCTACTTTTACTGTTTTATTCTGGCGTTGTTGTTTTGAAGGGAAAAAAAAACTTAAGTTGGTGGAACTCTATTAGCAGAGATCTAACGAAACGGAAATAGCAAACCCCATCTGAGTCTGGATACTGGTGATGGTGACTGATGACTCTGCTAGGACTAGGCTTTTAAGAGAAATGCTCAACAAAGACTCTCCTCTAGCGCAGATGCTAATGGCTAGCATATCAACAACATATAACATATAACATATAACATATCAACTTCCCTGACCCAAGTACTAAGATTCCTCTTAATAAAGTTCCCTGGTATTGATGGTTGATGTTTTATTGCTTATTTCCTTGTTTAATTGTTTATAATTGTACAAAGATCTTGAACTAGACTCATGCTCTTGTCCCCGACAGCGAGGGCATATACCTGAAAAGTCTCCAATCCCCTGCGTTCTACAGGCATTCTCCCTGATTGAACTCCTCAAATTAAATGTGATGTTGATTCAACAGGAGAGTATTCTGTGTTTCCATAGTCTCAATGTCAAAGACAGAAACAGTCTGAGTAACGTAGTCCAGATCAAAAACTATTCTGTCTTCTGAACAAACTCTTTCAGCAGAACTTTCCTTTTTGCCGTTTTGGACGACGTCATGCTTTACCTCCATGTAAAACTTAGATCGATGCTTAATCATTTATTACCCGCAATCTCTCTCTTAAATGATGCATAGACTCTTTGTCATTGTCTGACTTTCTAATTCTCATAAATCTTTTTTTTTATCAGACCATCTTATCCCTTTTATGCCTTTATTTTATTTATCTCATCTCTCCATTTCAGTCATCTCCTCTGTAGATCTTGAATATTTTATTTATTACCTTGTATCGTAGGAGCTGGATGGTTCAGTGGGGTACACCACCCACTTTGGTCCAGAGGACTGGGGTTTCGAATCCCGGTCAAAAAGAGGGCGTGGCACAAATCCAGTGTAGACCCTTAGGCAGGGTCCTTAGTGCTACCAGCTACACCTAGTGCCGATCCAAAGCCCGAATAAGTGGGAGGGCTTTGTCAGGAAGGGCATAAAAACATATGTTTAATCGATATGTGGAACGAGACGATGGCCCCCAGTGGGAATATAAAGTTGTTTGAACTTGGGTGCTTTATGTAAAAAGTAAAATATGAACTATTAGAGCAAAACACGCTACGAGATAAATCTCCCTCAGTCGATTCGTACGCTTCAAATTTGGACCATGTAACCCCGCCCCTCCACGCATGACTTCCTAACCAGTGTGGGACCTTCATTTTGGATCCAGATGCCAGAACGGACCTCCTGTGGTCGGATGAGTCGCCTTCGGGCATAACTAAACGCCCTGGGAATGAGAGTCTGCTGACATTTGCATAGCGCCGGCAGCATGTTTCCAAACTACAGGAGGGTAATCCAAGGCGCCCCACTGTGACGCGAGCACTCGATCAAACTGTGAGGGAGTTTTTCAACTGAGCAGCTCGGAAAGGTAAAGTCTTCTACCTTGATAAAAGGAGGTGTGCTGCTCACAAAACAAAGAACTTACAGCCCATCTGGGCTCGATGTGGCCCAGTCTGTTTATACTTCTCCTCTTTGAGATATTAAAAAGTGATCCAGCGGCGTCACAGAAACAGAATCCTTCCTCTGCTACTTTATTAGGCCTCTCTTTATTAACTCCACTTCCTGTTGCCTGTTTGTTGGTGGGTTTGTTAACATCACGGAAAGAACATCAAATTAAGTGTATTTTTGCATTTTCTTTCCCGTATTTTTGACACTAAGAATATTTTGTTTTATTATGTCTTATTTTAGTGTTTTAATTGTAATAATGTTTTTAACTTATGATGATTTTTTTTTATAGAAAAGTCCAACCAGGGACTGAGATTACAAATTAGCTACTGGCTTTAAATCTTGAAAATTAAAGCCAATTTGTAATTGTTACCTGTTACAAAGTTCCCTGTATTTGTCTCCATACATATAATATATAATATGTATAACACATAATAAATACACAAATATATAGAAATGAATTAATAATATCCCCATAAAGGGGCTAATATGGAATCAACGTCACCACCGACACAAATCGTTCCTTTTAACACAATAACTCACAAACACTTCCATGGATCATTTTAAAATTTGATAGCTACAAAGACCTCAGTGCGAGGAGGAACTGGATTGATTTTGGGAAAGGTGAGTTGCATATTTCTGCCACTAAAGGGAGATTTACCTCCAACGTTTTGGGGTCGTCATTTCGCAACCGTTCGCTGATTTGGTTCAAATTTGATGCATATGAATCGATTCAAGGAGATTTGTCTTGTATATCTATTATTTCACTACACTCCAAGTGCCTCACTTTGGTTTTTATTTCAATAATAATAACCATTAACCAGTTAAAAACAAAAATGAACAAGCAGGATCCAGGTAGTTAAAATTATTATTTTAAACACATTAGGTATATCAGAACTATTACATACATATACACTTTTACTGGTTTCATTCATAATTTAACCACAAAAATGCATCACATAAAGTTTACCAGTTTGTTTTTATGTTAAAATGATGTAATCCAAAAGCATGGTAATTGTCTCTAATTTAGCTCCTATGAATCGACACAAGGAAAATCTGTCTTGTTTTATTCCTGAACTCAGAAAAACTAGTTAACTGTATTTGTCTTCATTATTGGGTCACTATGGGATCTGATCTGAACAGCTTTCTTCATAGAAACAGTTTGGTTGACAATTTATGGACTGTTTTAGATTATTAGACTCCCATTTAATACTGAGGAGTTCAATTAAGTGGTTTGCTTGTACAACGCAGGGAATTAGGGGCTTTTTTGAGGATATACCTTTGTTGTCTGGGACAACAGCGTAGGACTGGTTTATACCCAGCACAGTGTAAACCACTTGCTACTTGATGTAATCCATTTCTAAATTTGAGTGCAGACAACTGCATGGTTTCTCTGTGGCATCTTTACTGCCTTTCATTTGGGATTAATTGATATTCAACCCGAAGCTTGCTCGACGCTTCGCAAGCTGTGCCGCCACAGGAAGTAAGTGTGTGACTTTAGAAAGTGTATGTCAGATCAGATCGTTACTATAAGAGATGCCAAGTCTCCGGTTCCGCGATATTTTCTTTAAACCAGACTGGATGCAGTAGTTATGTCGAATGTAAAAAACAAAGTTTTCTCGAGTAAAGACAATTATGTCAACCCAAAACTGTCCACTAGTACCTCAATGCGTTGGTTCTTCCTTATTTTAACTGTAATGCAATATGCCTCTTTGTCGTTTTCCAACATAAAAAGAAATCCTACCTGGCGGGTGGAGAACAGACGTTTCCAGCGGTGCGATGAACCCGTGACACTGCCTTGTGGGGCAAACGTGACATTTCAGCTCCTTGGTGAATAGGTGTATGTTTTCCTACAAACGGGGCGTTTCATCCTCTAACAGGCGACGCGGATGTGTGTTTGATGTGTGGCAGGGAACAGATTTAAGTGAAGGTCATCCTCCGACCTTATTAATGATTCAACATGGAAATGGTGGAGTGATGTCATTCCAGCGCCGCCGAGTCCTAAAAATAGTTGAATCCGAGCAGGCACACACTGAATCACATCATTCCATCTAGTCCTTTGTCAACACGAATGAGCCCGGCCACTGGAGATAGGGGGGAATAATGAAGAAAGCCCCCAGCAAATACCTTCAGCCCAGTCAATACCCGCCGCAGCTCGTCCATGAAATATTGAGAGGGCCTCCGCGAGTGCGGCAGGATGAGGTTTAGGAGAGCTGGATGCTGCCGGAGGAAACACCTCTTGGGCCTGGCAGGATGGGAGCCTGTGGTTTTGGAGCACAGCCTAAACGCCGTACTCATAAAATGTGGATTTGGAAATCACCCTTGTCAGCAAAGATGTCGGACCGAGCTAATGAGGCCGTCGGACTGGAATCATTTTGTATCATGTGGTTTTAGCACTTTAATCAAGCAGGAGAGAGACTCCGGGGACGAGTATTAGGAGTTAAGGAAATTTCGCTTGACTCCAAATGAGAGAAGAAAAAAAAGGAAGTTTTTCTGCTGCTTTGACCCAATTTTAGTTTTAAAATAAATTGTAAATGAGCTGTACTTTAATTGAACTTTTCTATTCTCCTGGACCTCTAAGAGGACTCAACAACACAAACCAGCAATTCACGCATTCACACGCAATAATAGTCGCGGGAGCAGATTCAGGTTCAGTGCCTTGCTCAACGACACGTTGACCTGTAGGCAACAGGGGTAGGGGATCGAACCCCTGACCCCCTGACTCCTGAGCCATCCCATGGTCTCTCATCCTGGCATATTATCTCACGGGTGTCAAACTCGATCGCAGACGGGGCCAAAATCCACATCGCAACATCGTTACTCACTAATACGTTTTTATTATTTAGCGTTTTTATTTTTTTCTCACCCATATCACCTCCAGGGCTACGTAGCATCGCTCCTAAGGATTAGCCTAAAGTTTATAAGAGTTATTGGATAAACGCTGATTTCTGACAACATTAGAGTGGGGAGGAGAGCTGACGCTCTTAACAGACTTGCCTGCTATGGCATTGCATTCTGGGATTCTTAGTACTTACGGAGTTTGAGCTGTATATCCGCAGGCCAGTTATTATGGAAATTGGATATTGTCCCGCGGGCCCCTCAGTTTGACATGTCTGCCATATCCGTAATCAATTATCCTGGTGCTGGAGCCTATCCCAGCTGACACGGGGCGGGAAGCGGGTTCATCACTGGGCTGACACCATTCACGCCCATGATGGCGTTGGGGCATCTATGTCAAACTAGAGGCCCCCAGATCAAATCAAGCCCACAGTACAATTATATCTGACAATATCTAAAATCAATAATAACTGGCCCGCTGGTTAACAGCCCAAACACCACTGACACTACAAATCCCAGAATGCACCGCAATAGCCTGCGCGTCAACCAAAAGTTCCTTCCCCGCTCCTCTGCTGTGAGACATCAGCGTTTATCCAGCCACTCTAATAAAGTAATCAGAGGCCCAGGGGGGGTTATGGATGAGAAAAAAACATTTAAAATGCTAATTAATACACATATTAATAAGTTATACACGCGGTTTAGTAAATAGAACTTTTAATTAACTGGGCGAGTTCATGTCCTCCAGCAGGTCAACATGTGTCAGTGCTGCTGCGCTAGAGACAAGAAAACATGAAGTTGCTTACATTTAATATGAAATACACCTGGAGGCTGTTCATGCACCTGACTGTTTCCTGAGGAGCAGATGCTCCTGACTGCAGGAACAGATACGAGGAGCAACAGTCTACTTTAACGGCTTTATTGTGGCAGAAGAAAGAAACGTTTAAATCAGCCCAGACATTTACAAAAAGTCATTTAAATGTACCTTTTTTTCTTGATTTTTCCTTAAACTAATACGTCTCTCTATTGTTATAATCTTACTTTTGTGCCCAGCTATGTTACGTGTCCTTGGCTGTCCTGAATGGCGTTATAAATTTCAGCTATTATTATTATTATTATTATTACTTTGTTAATTAAAAACTCATTTTTTTTAGATGTAACTTGATAAAAAAAAAAAAAGTTTTGTGGCTGCTGTCGATGCTTTTGAATTAAAACTTTTTAATTGGAAATGATTCTGGGAAATTCTACTGACTGAGACGTGGAAATGATTTATGCTGATCTGTTTTGAATTTGATCTGTAATTTGACTCATTTCTTGTTCCCTTGATTAGTTCATAATTCTATAAAAACAAGTAAATAAAATGAGAACAAATTGTTTGAATCCCTCGGATTAAAAATGGCCGATTTGAGCAATAGTTGGGATTTGTCTTTTTGACAGTTCTGCATCCTTTACCTTGATGATGATCCTATTAGAAAAACAGTGAGGCTCAGGCGACGTACAGAAATACAAACACCGGAAGCAGCTTCCGAACCTCCAACGACTACTTCAGCTGCAACGAAAGGCACCACAGGAAAACTTTCCAAAGGACCATTCACTATGTTATAAGTTTGATGTTGCCCTTATCTGAGCTTTACTTTGCTCTTCAGTCACCCAGTCCAGGCTGGATAAAATAATAATAAATAATAATAATACATTTAATTTATAATGCACTTTACATTTGGATCAAATCTCAAAGTGCTACAAAGTAAAAGCAGATAAAAGCATCAATAAAAAATAAAATAATAACTATATAAAAGCCTTACCAAAAACCAACAATGTTAATTAAGGTTATAGG